>JAJONR010001013.1:0-135145 GCA_029582245.1 Solanum etuberosum | reverse complement strand
GCTGCCATGCGCTAGTAGAAAATGGTTCAGCAGGGTCAGCTCGGGCGTGAGTTTTGGCATTAAGAGCCAGTTGCGCCCCTTGAGTTTGGGGCGTGACATATTCCTACTTGGAAGTGGGAAGAAATAAATATGGACTTTATTGTGGGTTAGCCCCGTACCCGAAGGCAACATGAATCTATTTGGGTTATTGTAGATCGGATGTCAAAATCATCTCACTTTATTCCCATCAAGGTTTCCTATTTGGCAGAAGACTATGCCATGTTGTATATAAGAGAAATGGTGAAGTTGCATGGAGTGCCTTCATCCATTATTTCCGACCGTGGCCCTCAATTTACTTCTCACTTTTGGAGGTCTTTTCAAAAGGGCCCAGGCACCAAGGTTAAACTTAGTTCGGCTTTTCATCCCCAAACCGATGGACAAGCGGAGCGCACCATCCAAACTTTGGAAGATATGCTAAGGGCATGTGTGATTAACTTTAAGGGTAATTGGGATAACCATTTTCCATTGGTAGAGTTTTCCTACAATAATAGCTATCATTCAAGTATTGGTATGGCACCATTTGAGGCCTTGTATGGTAGGATGTGTAGATCTCCTATAGGTTGGTTTGAGGTGGGGGAAATGGCTTTAATAGGTCCCAAATTAGTTTTAGAGGCCATTGAGAAAGTTTGACTCATTAGAGATAGATTGAGAATGACTCAAAGTTGGCAAAAGTCTTATGCCGATGTGAGGAGGAGGGATCTAGAATTTGAAGTTAATGATTGGGTTTATTTGAAAGTCTCACCCATGAAGGGTATGATGAGATTTGGCAAGAAAGGGAAACTTAGTCCCCGATATGTAGGCCCCTACAAAATTTTGAAGCGTATTGATAAAGTTGCCTATGAGTTAGATTTGCCAAGTGAGTTGGCTTTGGTGCATCCGGTGTTTCATGTTTCTATGCTCAAGAAGTGTGTTGGAGATCCGACATCCATTATCCCCTTAGAAGGGTTGGGGGTTGATGAAAGTCTCTCATATGAGGAAGTTTCGGTAGAAATTCTATACTGGCAAGTTAAGAGGTCGAGAAACAAGGAAATAGCTTCCGTGAAGGTTTTATGGAGGAATCATCTAATTGAGGGTGCTACTTGGGAGGCCGAGGCCAATATGAAGTCCCGCTATCCTTATCTTTTTCCTTCTACTCCTACCCTAGTTTGAGGTAAGTAGTTCCTCATGGGTCTTCCTTGTTTTGGGAGTCATGTGTGTTATATTAGTTTTTCCATGATTTTCTTATGTGATGCATGTTCTTAAAGAAATTTATGTTTAGTAAGAAATTAAGTTTTTATGATTGATTTTCCTCATGTTGTTGTGCATTGAGTAAGAATTGCCTATATGCTTCATGAGATGACTTGTTGAACATGCTTTAGTTGTGCTTTATGAAAATATGTTGCATAAAGGCTACATGAGATTATGTTGAGCATGCTTTTAGTTGGATAAGGTAGTTCCTCCTATGAATATGAAATATGTTGAGTTTTCATGCATAATGGGTTGTTAGATGTAGTTCGTACTTCCTTGTGATGCATTGATTATGTTTGAGATGGAGTTGAAGTTTCCTCCTTTGAATTGTGCATTATTTTGATGTTGCATGCATGATGGGCTGCTAGTCTTGAGTCTTTACTTTCGTAAGGTGCCTAAATCGTCATTCGAGGATGAATGTTCCCAAGGAGGAGATATTATAACACCCCGGATTCTAGTAGGCTAAACTAGGGCTAAATGTGAGAGGGGTAACTAGCCATGGAAGAGGGCAAGGGCCTAAAATACCTTGGGAAGGGTTGAAAGAAAAACTGTTTTTTTCCTTGATCCACTTGGCGAGGGACAGTGCCATCGCCAAAGTGACTTGGCGATTAGGCAAGTAGAGCCACCATCGCCTAGTGGGCTGTCCCCCTTGCCCAGGCTGCTGGAAAATTGGGCGAGCCAGGTCGGGACTCGCCAATCCAGTTGGCGCATCGCCCAAAAGCCCCTCCCCATCGCCTAGTGGCCTGCATCCTTGGAGTAGAGACTGTAATTTTAGGTGACCCAAGGGTCCACTTGGCGAGTCACCGAGTGCCCTTGGCGAGCTTCAGCGTGCAGACCTGCAGATTTTTAAGTTGAGGGTCTTAGGGTTCTTTTGTTATTTTCCTAATTCGAAACTAAGTCGTTTTACTTCTTATCT
Source organism: Solanum etuberosum (assembly GCA_029582245.1). Lineage (NCBI taxonomy): Eukaryota > Viridiplantae > Streptophyta > Magnoliopsida > Solanales > Solanaceae > Solanum > Solanum etuberosum. Next base: position 132,963 of record JAJONR010001013.1, on the reverse strand, counting down.
AGTAAGGTATATAAGCATTCTATTCTCAAATTTCCCCAAATTAAGTCATTCTCCCTAGAGTCCAAAAGAAAACCTCAAAGTTCATCCTCTCAAAATATTTCTCTCTCTAGAGCTTGAAGAAGAAAAAGAAGAGGGAGGTTGAAGCTAGGGTTCAAGGAGAAAGGTTTTCTACTCAAATTCATTGGGATTCATTGCTAAGGTATGGTAGTCCTTCATCCATGGAGTCCCTTCAAACTTCAATTTCAAAACTAGAAATTCTCCAAAAGTTAGGGTTTGATTCCAAACTCATGGATTCTTTTCAAATTCATTTATAATGATTGAATTATGATAGATTATGTATAAATTGATGATTTTACATGGTTTTATGTTGAATTCCCCAAGAATCCATGGAATCCCCCTATTTTCCCAATTTGATCTTGTAATGTGGGTATTGATTGATGAAAGTAGAATGTTATAGAATTGTGCATATAGTGATTGAGTTACTCGAATTAGGAGTATATCCATGTCTAATGTAGTGAATTCTAGATGTGTTAATTGAATATAATCTTTGATCCTTGAAGGGCAAGGTATGAGAATTATGCTTGATTACGAGATTTATGTATATGCTTTAAGAATACTTTGAGAGTATAGTAATTATGATTATGATGCAATTGTTGTATTGTTGAAAGGATATTCTCACATACACACCTATGCATGAATATGATATGATGTGAAAAGTTTTCTCACAATATGATGATTCTAAGGTTGAAAGGCTTTCTCACCTATTTGAATCTTGGAGTTATTCTATGAATTATGTTGAATTGAGTGTCAAGACATTCCTTCCATGATTATGAATTAAGTCAAGACTTAATATGAACTCCGTGGGAATAAATTCTTAGCACCGAGTGGATATTGTCTATGAGATGTAAGCTTTTACACTAGTTGAGTCTGGCTTCCCAAATGGGTTTCTTATACACTAGTTGAATCCGGGTTCCCAAAGTATGTCTCATGAGATGGAAACCTTCTACCCTAGTTGAGTCCGGGTTTCTAGTAGCAATATCCTTATCCCATAAACTATGTGCCCCCATAGGTTATTAGCTAGTGGATCCACCTAAGCTAAATGTATGGTTCTACCTTAGGCAAGTAGGACACCCCTTTTCGGTGTGGGTAACACCGGGGGATCATGTATAGCTCACATTGTCAAATGTCGGTTAAGGCTAGTTCCCACACAATAATAATGTGAACAAGAATATGAATGATGGCCTAAAGAGATTTACTTAGCATGGGTGAGATTTATGGGGTCTTATTCATGCCTTGCACAAGCAAGCTTTAAGGTTGTGTATGAAGGGTTTCTTTTATGATAATTATGACTATGTTGATTATGTTTATGACTTATCCTCTCTAAACTCTCAAATGATGTTTGAACTTGGTAAATTGCATACATTCAAATGAAATGTCCCTCTAGCATATTTTCAAATGTTTTATGCATGGCTATCATACTTAGTGCATTTTTGTACTAACGCCTACTTTTCCTACATTTTCCCCAAGTGTAGGGTCCGGTTCTCAAGGTGATCACCGTAGTGGCTAAATCTTGGATTTGCTTATTCTAGCTTGTTGGTGAGTCCTCATTATTCGAGGACGGATGTCGTCTCATTGTAGTTTCATTTCTTGTATTCCCTTTTCGGACTATGTTGTATGGGCTGTGTCCTTTTTCATTCAAGACATTGTAATAGATGGCTATGTTGAGACTTAGAGTCTAGACTTCTGCTTTTTTTTAATTAAAATTTTAGACTTGAAATGTGTTTTTACTCTTATTGTTCTATTGATTATGTTATGATATGCTAAGTGGCTTGTATGGAGTCCTTCAGGGTTCTATACGCCATGTTACATCTAAGGGGTACCCTTGGGTCGTGACAACGCTGGTACTAGGGGTACTGGAGATTCACTTTGTGCCTCCGAGGGAAATCTATCCCTTTGACCCGGTGGGAACGGCTAGTACCTTCCCTTGGATCCATACCTATCTCTCGATATGCCATATCCGGAGCGAGTGTAGCCTGTTAGATAAGAATTATAAAGCACGATTTAGATTTCAAATGTTCTTATACTTTTGCACTATAGCACGATCTATCAGTTTAATGAAATGTAACCATTGCTAAATGCCATGTAGCCTCTTGATTATCAGTATGGTGCACAACATACCCATAAATAGGACTCTACTAGACACGACTTGTGGACCCCCGAGATACGGCCTGCTCTGATACCAAGTTTGTCACGCTCCGAAATAGGAGGTGTAACTGGCACTAGATACCCTATTAGATCAAGTTACCAGCTAAAACATAGTAGCTAACCAAACCGTGAGACAAAAAGATCGCGCAACACAACCTCTAAAAAGTGAAGCCAGGACTCTGAAGGTCATGAACTCAATGAGAATAAACCATACAAACAATGGTAGACAAGCTAAAAAAAATAAAGATGTACTAGCTAGCCGACGAGGCCATGACGGAAGACAAACCTACTTACACACATATATATACATGCCAAGTCTATGTGCTAGAGATTGAAACATACAAAAGAAAACCCAGAATATTGTGTCCACAATAGCCTCTATGAGTGGCATAAGCACTGTCGGGACAAGGACCTGACTATAACCAAACTGTACAACAAAAGTAAACCTCCTCTGATATCCCCAGGATAAGATGGAGCTTACCAACTCACAGTTGAACCTGAATCCTAGCAAGTGGGTCGATCAGAATCCCTGTCTGAACCTGCTCACATGACACAAAAAGCAGCGTCCCCAGGCAATGGGACGTCAGTACGAATAAAAATGTACTGGTATGTAAAGAGGAAAGTAGAATCATAAATAGTTACTAAAAAAGGGTAATAGAGATACCACCTGAAACTGAAACTCAAATAATCTTCCTGGTGGACATTTGGCCTCCTACTATTTAAATATGCATGGTATGCTTGTATAATCGTATGTCGTGAATACATATATATAGATGCAAATGCATGACATACCCAACCAAATTCTAGCAATGGTGGTGCTTCTCGGTAGCTAACCGGCATCATATACGCCAACCTGTGGCCATTGGTGTCTCCTACGTATAAATATAGGCAATAGGCCCCATACCTCCCGATTATAGCTCGAGAGTAGAATGCATAGCATTTTATGTCATGGATTTATAACACCTATATGTTACCGTTGTCATGTTGCCAATCTTGGCCCGTTTCTAGTCTTGTTCTCATAACCCCATAATCACTTTCGTATAACATGTAACCATCTCATGGAACCTCATATGTTCTTCCAAATAAGCTTGAAAAGTTAACTCGAATTTTAGAAAGATAACCTAACCTTGTAGATATTAATTACAAGTTTAAGGTGATTTACTTAGTTCCTAATTTGGTTCCATGATAATTTATAAAAGAAGTATTTCAAAAACCAAGTGTTCTAATAGTTTAAACATTTAAGTTATATTTGAGAGTTTTGAAGATCGTGAGCTACTTTAAAGTTTTTTCATAATAAATTTAGTGGGGAACGAGGGATGGTTACAAGTAATAAGGGTCTCCCGTGATATTTTAAGTCACATCACCCAAAGAACAATAAGAATTCATACATGCAGACATATAATCAAGGAAACCGATAAAATGACATGTAGATGTCGAATACTCTATTTATCCAAACGAGTGGAATATCAAAATAATAGAATCATGAAAATAATTCAGCTGAGATCCCAATGCCTTTCACTGAAGGTCTTTCTAGCAAGAGAATAGGAAAATATCACATTCGGTGTTTTAGGAATTTCTCGGGAATGGTACTAAAATGAGGGATGAAGCTTAGCCTTAACATACCTTTCCAATGAACGCCCGAATGGCCATTGTTTCTTCATAAAAGTTGTTCCTTATGTCCTAAGCTTCGCAAACACTATATATACACAGCTGGTACGCACCTATAAACAATTTATAATTGAGCTTAAATCAGCAGATTTGCCATATGGCTTCAACTTGACGAAACGTCCGTAGAACATAAAAACAATCATAAAAGAGTCTCGAGATGATTACCTTAGTTAACCAAGTGTAAACCTTGAAGAAACACCAATAACTACCAATATATATCTTCAAAAACTAGCTCCAAATGCAGCTAATAGAAGGGGAAAATGATTGCCACGTGTAGAGATCACGTTTCTAGGCACGAGGGCAACCTTTAATGGTAGAAATCGTCAAAAACTAACCTTCATCATGAAAGAACTCCATTAGAACCCTCTCTTAAGCTTTCTTTCTGGTTAGGGAGTGAAAATAAATATTTTCATGGCTTAAAACGTCGAGTAAACCGACATACCACATTTTTGACCCGACCCGAATCGCGACCCGGACTCTGCCCTGGTAGTCCGCGATAAAACCCTCATAACTTTTTACTCCGATGTCGGTTGGATACGAAGTTTTATGCGTTGCAAACTAGACTCGTAGGCCTTCAATTTGATAGGTCATGGGCCTTCTAACTCTTTATATATTGGGAGAAAACACCCAAGACATTTGACCCAAAGTTATGAAAATATTATTACAGAAACTTCGATAACTTTTGCCGACCTTAGTTTCACTAATTTTCTTGACTTCAAAACTTAACATACGAACCTTGTGATTTTGTAATACCTCATACCACACTATTCTTAGCATTCTATACACTCATAGGCTTACCCCAAGGTATGAGATAATTTAAACCTTTCAAACGGGTGAAGTTCTACCCGAGCCATTTCTTTAATCTAGAACTTTGTCTGAGGGGTCCCTTTGACCTAAAACTTTAGTTTTGTTCCTTGATATTGCCACCCATTTGCAATCTTAATCTCCAATGTACGATACCAAGTCATATACACCTCATATAACCATGCCAAACTACGCCACATATATTACGCAAGAATAGAGAAAAAGTACGGGATCTTACAAAACCTTTCACAAATCATGATTTCATAAGTAAGTGAGAAATCTTTCATAATTAATTGATACCCATATCATAAGGATGCTTAATTCATAAACATCATTTTCATAAAATATGTGGTCTTAATAAATCATACTTCAACAATTCATAAGCTTCTTTAATAAATTCATCATCATAATCAAGTAAAAAGCATGAGTCTATATGAAATCAATTGAAAATCATGTAGTTTAATCAAAACATGCATATGAAGATTGAAACTGGACAATTAAATCAAAATCAAATAAGACTCATGGATATTGCATGAACCCTAATCAAATTAGGTGAAAATGAATTGTAAACTTGGAAATCTTTTGGGCCCCAATGGATGAATGAAATATATTGGTGAATTCGCACATACCTTGATGATCAAAGCCCAAAAGCAATAGAGGAAAAAGGATACTTGAAGCTTGAAACCTAGATTTCCTTCCTTGAAGCTTGAGAGGATTTGGAGGGGATGAATGTGGATGGGTTTTGGGAATTTGAGAGAGTGAGAGTGTTTGGGTAGATTTAGGAGTAAAAAGGGCAAAACGATATAGTATAGGTATTATATGCATAGAAATAGACCCAAATACCCTTAATAAATAACTGTCGAACAATCCTACAGGTTGGACCTGTGGTCCGTAGATCTTTCTACGACCCATACTGGTCAACCGTAGAACCAATTTTAGAAACCCAAAAATTCAATCAATTCACATGAGACCCTCCCGTCCTTCATTTCTTCTACGGTCTGTAGACCCCATTCGTAGAACACAAGTTCAAGTCCAAACTTCCACTAAGTCTAGATCCTTTCAACATGTGTTTTCTATACAACCTATCAAATCCTTCCATAGGTCTGAGGTCTTAAGTCAATTCTCTGAATCCTTTCTACAAAAGCCATCTACGGCTCGTCCAAATTTCTACAATTCTTCCTGTTCACTTGAAGGTCAAACTTCAGAAATTTGAATTTCCCAAAAATCTTTTCCAATGTCTACGGAACCCTTCCTACGACTCGTAGGGATTTATACGACCCATAGGTCGATGCGTAGAACAAAATCCCTACAATATTTTATGAACTTTTCCAACTCGACTCAACTTTCCATTTCAGAGGTGTTGCAAAATCTCCCTCTTGGGAATATTCATCCTCGAATGAGAGTTAAAGGAGAATGAATAGAGTAGGAGAGAAACTAACAACCCAACATGAATGCAAATTTCATCAAAATGCGCGTAAACATGAAAAATCACTCCAAGCTAAATCATGACATTAAAATCAAGTTTTTCATGCATATATATGCATATGGAAACATCAGAATGACTAAAATACATGAATCTGAAAGAATAAACCATGACGAGGTAATACCTTAAGTTAGAGTAGGAGTGGAGGGAAAGAGATGATGATACAGAGACATCATATCCACTTCGGCCTCCCAAGTAGCACCCTCAACTTGTTGATTCCTCCAAAGAACCTTCACGGAAGAAACTTCTTTGTTTCTTAACTTTCAAACTTGACAATCCAAAATCTCAACTGAAATCTCTTCATATGAAAGACTTTCTTTAACTCTCAAGGTTTCCAAAGGCACTATGGACGTTAGATCTCCAACACGTTTTTTCAGCAAAGAGATGGAATACCGGATATACCATTGCTAAATCATTAGGTAACTCTAACTTATAAGAAACCTTGCCAATATGACTCAAAATTTAATATGGGCCCACATAGCGGGGACTAATCTTTCTTTTCTTTCCAAATCTCATTACACCCTTCATGAGTGAAATTTTCAATTAGACCCAATCATCAATATTAAATTCAAGTTCTCTTCTTCTAACACCGGCACAAGACTTTTTCCGACTTTGAGGAGTTTTCAACCTCTCACGAATAAGTCAAACCTTTTCCATAACATTATGTACCAACTCGGGCCCTGTCAAAGTGACATCACCTACTTTGAACCAACCAATATGAGACCTATATCTCCTATCATAGAGAGCCTTAAATGAAGCTATTTGGATACTCGAGTGATAGTTATAATTATAAGCAAACTCAATCAAAGACAAATGATCATCCCAATTGTCACACCCCTTTTCCGACAACGAGAAGGGTTGTTCCAATTTAAGTGATGGTGTTGAATAAGGATCAATTTATTGTCAGAGCCTCCACTTGGAATTGAGTTGTCGTGTTCCAAGTAACATTTTCTTTTTAATTGCTAATCAAAATGAAATGACTCTTTATTATGGTCTGCAAACTACACATTCATGTAAAGAATTCTGTTGACCGAGGGGAAGGTATGAGGCACCTCTCGAGTCCCGTGGTTCTAGCACAATCGCTTTTATCAATTTATACTATCTTAAATTAATTTTGAATGAATTGTGTGTATATGTCATGGTTCGCTCATATTTTTATTTGTTGAACTTCTATTATTTTCAAACTAGATGCGTTACCGCATTCTTGATCTCGACATTTAGAGGCATAACTTCCTTCTTTACCTCGCACCTAATTTTATTTTTTACATGTTTTGATTGAATTATTGAAAGTTAAATTATTAGAGAAATTAAGAAAAGTCAATTATTGGTCAAGGTACGTTACCGCATCCTTGAGTTTTTTAATTGTCTCAAAAAGATGCGCAACCACATTGTTAATTGAAATAAATATTTTTAAGGTACTAAAAGTTCGTCTAACGTTAAAAGAAAATATTTGTTCCTTGTAAAGAAAATCAAATAAAGTAAAATAAATCTAAATTTCTAGGATACAATATAAAATTTTGGATCATTTTCATATCTTTTTATTTTTTGTTATTCTTAAAGTTGACGTCAAAATTAAGCATAAACTTTCTAATCCAATAAAACAATAACGAATTGTTAAAATAATTTTTATTTTTTGATTAATAAAATAAAAATGACAATAAGTTTTTGAGCCCAATAATTCCTACTTTATCCTTATTGACATCTAAATCAAGAAAAGAACATCGCCATGAGCCGTTCATTTTTAAGATATAACAACTAACGATTAAAAATAAATAAATAAAAATAATCACCAATTAAAACTATCTTCATTCATTAAATAGAGATATAAAACTTAATCCAATATCTATTTCAATCATATTATGAATAAAACACAACTATAAGGAAACTAATCAGATAATTACATCACCAAAATGGGTTGTGGTGCAGTGGTGAGACTGCTCCACCCTTAACCTGAGGTCTCGGGTTAGAACCCTGGGTATGGAGAAAATCCTGTTGGGAGCGCCACCTCCGAATGGGCCCTGCAAAGTGTGATCCGAATTTAGTCAGAGCTCAAATGCAGGCTCCAAACACCAGGTGGGAAACAAAAAAAATCACATAATTACATCAAATTCCATAAATAAATTAAAAAATAAGGTAAAGTTGAGAACCGTAAAATCTTGACCGAAGCTCACCCTAATCTCTGAAACCCCAAGCTGCTCCGCACGAATCCAACTGCAATCTGCAGGGGGCAAAAGTGTAGTATGAGTATCAAAAATGTTACTCAGCAGGCAACACGACTAACTAAGCTCAAAGATAGCATAAATAACAAGTAATAAAAAAAAGCATAGCACAAGTAACTAAACAGGAGATACTAAAGTAGCCAAGAAATAAAGAATAGAAATAGGAAACAAGGGGTAAGAAGTCGAGTTAAGAATGTACCTAGATCGCAATGCAACAACCTAATCGCAATCAACTAAGATACCTAGTCAACTACCCAGTGTCAGGAGGACCCACAACTACAATTCTAAAGTCAAAACCTACTAGGTATCAATAAAGCAATAGCAGAGAACAAAATATAGTCCATGAAACCACACTACCAAAGCAAAGAGTACTAACCTGGGATCCAACTGGTCCTCACCTACGCGCTCAGCCCCAAAAGTATAATCATAAGCTCGATAAGGATACAACATGCCCACCGCTAATCAATAAGCTAAGGGATCAAAAAGAGATTTCAAATCAGTAAAGGGGGATCAAACCCAAGAGACGACGCCCTACCCCAATAACATCGCTCAAGTCCTAGACTGAGCAAAGCTAGGACAAACCCACGGCTACGACGAACCACCAAGGTCGTAAGCATCAACGCAAGAAGAACGATCCAAAACAAGCTCTAAAGGGAGAAAATAATAACTACGTGGCGATACAACACAACCTAAAACATCTAATGTCCAGCCTATTATAAGGCAACCACGAATAAATCCTAACAAGAATAAGCAAGATCATCTACTCCACAAGCGAAGCCACAATCTACACTAAGGATACCAACACCCACAATACCCGAGGCTCCTGCGGAATCAAGAAATGACGGAATAACAAGAGGAAAGCTAAATACCCGACAAATACCATCCAAAATTACATGAAATCTATACTAGGCATTATCTAAGAAGCTCAATCAATAAAGTAGACCGAAGCCTACCTCAAAGCTGAACAAGAGTGCTCCAAATCAAACACACACAAGCTATCTGCATCCGTAACACCTCTGAACAGCGCCAAACTATCAAAATATCAATCACAACGTTATTACAGATGTTTAGACACAAATTCGCAACAATTGTAAATGGAGTCAAATGGAAATGTGGGACCCGCACTGGGAATTCCAAAATTGACTCAATCAAAAGGTTCTAAATAGGCCAAGGAACTTTTGCCTCGAAAACGGGCACAATCTGAGCTCAAAAATGGGCTAAAACAGTCCATGCAACAAAACACAACAAAAAACACCATTAAAGGACTTGGGCAGCCCCTTATGGGAAGAAATTACCTCAAAATTTTGACTTTCACGCTTTCCTGATCAGTCCCACATATAGCCACACCAATTTCAAATGAAACACAACTTGAATCACCCAAAATAGAGCTTTCCAACTCGAGATATCGATGTTTTAAAATCAGGGCTGAAGCTGATATTTTTCTATTTATATATCAGCGATTCTGGTTGCTAAAAGCTATATTTGGTCCCTAAAAGACTGAATTCCGGTTGCTAAAGGTCTGCACCAGCAACACCAGATTTTTCTATTTTTCAAAATCTCCGAGCGGACCCTCGAAATTCATTCAGAACCCGATAAAATTAAATCAGATATGCTACACCATTAAATTCAACATTTCAGACTCAATGAAACTATCGAAACTTCCATCCGAAGTCATTTCAATGTAAAGTGGGTCTAACACCTAAGTACTGTTTTAAGCTTAAAACCACAAGAAGGCTCAAAATGAGACCAGAAGCCTACGGAACCGCATAAAAGATCGTTCTAGACCAAACTCGACATTTCGAAGCTAACCACGCTGAAGGAATTCTTATCCAAGCACGTTTACCAAGAATGTTTACCATAGTCAATCCTTAGCTTAAGCTTCAAAGTTAAAACGCCTAACAACACAAACTCACACCAAAAGTCTCGGGGTACAAACCAACAATGCCCCTAGCCTAAAATGGCACTTCCGGAGCTGATGAAACCTTCAGAATTACATTCTAAGGCCGTCTTCCTGAACTTTTGATAGAAGTCAACCGTTCAAGTTTTAGAAGCTCCAAAATATGAAAACTTGCATAAAATGCAAATGAACGACCCGACGACCAAACTATCAATCCCAGCAAGTCATAAATGACTTATGGTCGCTACAAGAAAGCTCTAAACACTGAATAGATTGGAAAATGAAGAAAATGACCCAGAGGGTCATTACAACATCCATTAATAAAAAGACTTTCGTCCACGAAAGTAGAAGGATAGTCACAACCTAAAAGCACAACAAAATAAGGATACTGAGTCCGCATGCTCCGCTAGACCCTCAGAGAACCTCTCGGATCGAACAATGCCATCACAGAACTCAGGCTAAGAGGAAAATCCTCAAATTCACTTCAAAACTCCAAAAACTCCTCCAAATCCATTTTGGTCTCCAATTCTCACCCAACTGAACCGAACTTGCCTGAAAGCACCTGATTCATCTGAAAAATCCAACGCCACACCAAAATAATAGAATTGAGTAAACGCAGAACCATGGCTGATGCAACCCAACTCCAAAATAAAAAAACTAACCTTATGCTCCATATCTAACATCTTCTAACAACTAAGAGCGTTTTATCGGTCCTTAGCTATCTTGAACAACTCCAGCACCAATTGAAACCTTCCTACAAGCCCACACAACGTCAACCTCGAAAGAATAACAGGCTTCTCTTGAACATCAAGGAACGACAACTGCCCAGACAAGGAACTTAGCCCAAGGCAAAGCCCAAAATCTATTTCTAACCCTCAAACCAACAGACCCATCTGAAACATAACCTTCTAAATCTAACAACGCTAATCAAAAGGATGACTATCCTGTGAACAACAAGGTAGCACTGAGCCCAGCACCAGCTACCTACTCCAACCAAAGGAACTTCTGAAACACCGATACTACAAGCCCACAAACTGCTCCGCCACCATAAATCTGTGCCAAACACCCCATCCTAAGGGAAACTAAGTCGGCAGGCGGCGTATCAACATAGTCAACTGCCTGATAGTGGCCCAAGGGTACCAACCCTATCACGAACCATGCAAGATACCAAGCAGGACAAAAGCAAACCATGCATCCTAAACTAGATCCAACTCATAAATCCCACGAGTTACTATGACCCCATCCTAAAGATGAATCTTTTAGCAAGTTTCCATTTCCCAACAGGGCTAAGGCCTGAAATCACCAATAAACACCACCATTCCGACTCTAAATCATACACCATCCTCGAGGGATATCATACAACAATAAAGAACCAACACAACATCTAGTCTAGGCACAACAAGGGATCACACCTCCAATTTCCAACTTTCCATAACTAACCTCTAAGACCACAAAAAACAGATGAATCCAAAAGGAGTTGAACAAGCGGAAACACAACTCCGCAATCGAGGAAAGACTAAAGCAAACAGAGAAAGTAACCAAACAGGAATACCACAACTAAGGAAGGTTAACTACCCAACACACAAATCCGTGAATTAGTAATCTTCTAACCACTACTCCAAAGGGATGACTCACAACTAAGCCAACTAGGCCTTACAACATACAAAACTCAAATCGGGCAAAGCTGGTCTAGCCACCTATACAACAAGGATCAACATCACAACAAAAGCACACAACAAGGGTGGCAAAAAGGGAAACCAGCAATCCCAAGGCCACAACCAAAAAAGGAATATCAAGGCAAAGGTGCACGGAGTTACTCAACCACTACTCCCAAATCGAAGAAATACAACCTAGCCGATCCACCACTAAAATAAATCAACTGTCGGGGCAAAATACATACAAAATCCTTAAATGAAGTTGTCATAAAAAGTAAGCAATAAATAATAAGCCAAATAAACCCAAATGGGCATGAAAACCCCAAATCACTCAAAATAAGAACCAATGAGATAAACCACAAATCGCATCCAAAGAAGGGATACTTGAAGCCTCGACCTCTGACCAGCCTACAAAAGCATAGACCAGACGGTGTCCGACCTGAACATGTACACCTGATATAGTAATGGCAACACCCAAGGCACCACCTCTATATGAAGGAGCCGGTAACCCATAAGACTAATCTAGATGAATAACTCTCATCATGGTCCCATACTGGCTGTAGGCTGGTGAACAAGTTCTCCAGAGGTACAACTTAGTTCGACCACCCCATCTTGGGGACTAGCAGAGAACAAAATATGGTCAATGAAACAACACTACCAAAGCAAAGAGTACTAATCTAGGATCCAACTGGTCCTCACATACAACCTCGGGTCCAACAGTATAATCATAAACTCAATAAGGATACAATGCACCGCTAACCAACAAGCAAAGGGATCAAGAAGAGATTTCAAATCAGTAACGAGGGAGAAAACCCGATGGACAATGCCCTACCCCAATCAGACCACTCAAGTCCTAGACTGAGAAAAGCTAGGACCAACCCACAGCTACAACGAACCACTAAGGTCGCAAGCATCAACACAAGAAGAACGACCCAAAACAAGCCCTAAAGAAAGCAAATCATAACTACGAGGCGATATAACACAACCTAAAGCATCTAATGTCCTGCCTAGTCTAAGACAACTACGAATAAATCCTAATAAAAATAAGAAAGATCATCTACTCCACAAGCAAAGCCACAATCTAAACTAAGAATCCCAACACCCACAATACCCAACGCTCCTACGAAATCAAGAAATGATGGAATAGCAAGAGGAAAGCTAAATACCCGACAAATACCATCCAAAATTACATGAAATCTATACTACGTATTATCTAAGAAACTCAATCAAGAAAGTAGACTGAAGCCTACCTCAAAGCCGAACACGAGTGCTCTAAATCAAACACACATGAGCTATCCGCATCCGAAGTGCCTCCAAACACTGCCAAACTATCAAATTATAGATCATAACGTCATTACGGGCGTTTAGAGACTAAATTCACAATAATTCGAAATGGACCCAAAATGTAGTTAAAATGGAAATATGGGACCCACACCAGGAATTTCAAAATTGACTCTATCAAAAGGTTCTAAATAGCTCAAGGAATTTGTGCCTCAAAAACGGGCAAAATCTGAGCTCGAAAATGGTCTAAAAGAGTCCATGCAATAAAACACAAGAAAAACACCATTAAAGGACTTGGGAAGCCCCTTCCGGGCAGAAATTACCTCAATACGCCGACTTCCACACTTCCCCGATCAGTCCCACACGCAGCAACACCAATTTCAGATGAAACACAACTTGTATCAACCAAAACAGAGCTTCCTAACTCAAGATATCGAAGTTTTAAAATGAGGGCGGTAGCTGATATTTTTCTATTTAAATAGCAGCGATTCTGGTCGCTAAAAACTATATCTGGTCGCTAAAAGACTGAATTCTGGTCGCGAAAGGTCTGCACCAGCAATATTAGATTTTGTATTTTTCAATGTCTCCGAATGGACCCTCAGAATTCATTCGGGACCCGATAAAAATAAACTAGAAATGCTACCGCACTACATTTGACTTTCAGACTCAATGGAACCATCGAAACATCCATCCAAGGTCATTTCAATGAAAAGTGGGTCTAACACCCAAGTTCCGTTTTAAGCTTAAAACCACAAGAAGGCTCAAAATGAGACCATAAGCTTAGGGAACCGCACGAAAGGTTGCTTTTGACCAAACTCGATATTTCCAAGCTAAGCGCACTGACATAATTCTCATCTAAGCACATTTACCAAGAATGTTGACCAAAGTCAACCCTTAGCTTAAGCTTCAAAGTTAAAACTCCTAATGGCACAAACTCACACCAGAAGTTTTGGGGCTCAAACCTACAATGACCCTAGCCGAAAATGGCCCTTCTAGAGCTGATGAAACCGTCAAAATTACATTTTGAGGCCATTTTCCTGAACATTTGACTGAAGTCAACTGTTCAAGTTTCAAAGGCTCTAAAATATGAAAACTTGCACAAAATCTAAACGAACGATCCAGTGACCGAATTTTTAATCTCAGCAAGTCATAAGTAACTTGTGCTCGCTAAAGGAAACCTCTAACCACTGAAATGATTAGAAAACAAAGAATATGACCTAGAGGGTCATTACATGTAGTGTATTTGAAAGGAATTAAAAAATATTTTGTTCTTATTTTTTCTTTTTCCGTGCCTCATTCCTTTTGTACAGGAGTTGGTTGCTTGAATTTATGGGGGAGATATATGTATAGGGGTGATGTAGGTGTAGTGATGTGAGTGGGACAATGAGTAAAGGAGTGGGAAGTAGTTTTGGTATTGTGGGATGAGGATAATCGGTAGTTTAAGGTTTTTAATATATAAATTAAATATATATAAAAATTATAATAATTAAAATATTAATTAATTATTTTGAACTACTAAAATATAAGAAAAGCTAAATAGCTAATTTAAAAATAAAATTAATAAATATTAGCTGATTTATTAAATCGAAATTAAAAGAACACATATATTTTTTTTTGTAAATTTTCTTATCTTTTGAAGAAATTTAAAACAAAATTTACACTAAAATGTGACTATTTTTGTAGTTATTAAATATTTTAAACAAACCTACTAAAATAAGATAAATCAAAATATTTAATTTGGATATAGAAGAAATGTTTAAACACTTAAAAAAGGTGTAAAACCTCAAGTTTGATAAAATATTATGTGTCTACAGTTTGCCCCTCTTTGACTAGAAACATGAAGAGTTTGCTGACAAAGAAGTAGACAACATGAATTTTTTTTACCGAACTCTTATTTGAAAGGAAAAATATGTAATCAAGTTTTGGTTCTAGACATCCTACATATGTCAGTTTATACAAAAATTAGGCCGTGTGTAGTTCAAGTAGATGAAATGATGAGTTAGAGGTCATGTGAGGTTCCATAGAGGCTTCAGGTCACGACTCCTATCCTTACATAAAAATGAAAGCTAATAGTCAAAGATAAAATAAAGTACAAGCTCATATATATGCAGCTTCTCTTAAGTCTTCACTTGATTCTTGACTTTCAGATATCACCTTGATTTTTTGGTGAGTATCTTGATATTGAATTGAATTTGAGGCTTAACTTGCTACTTAGAGTGAGCTTTTGACACTCTTCAAAATGACAATTTAAAAATGTTCTTGAATGTCTACATGTTTTCTTGATCAATAGCTGAATAGAAGCAGATGCCAGGAAATTAGGCTGCTACATGCATTGAAGAAGTTCATTCTGGCTATCATGGGATTGATCATTCTGAAAAGAGTTGAAACTTTGTTCTTGAATTTCAAATCCATGTTTCACTTGAAGAAGCCTGAAAAACCATCACAAACAAAAGAAATAAACAAATATTTTGCCCCAGTTTTCAATAAGAAAATTTTGTGAGTTATTAGCAAATGTGAATTTTAAAAAAAAGAGAGAACATAAACTCAGACGAAGAAATGATTATCCTAGGAGAAAAAAATAAAAAATAACGTCTCAGACTCGGAAGTGTTTATCCTAGGAGAAAATAAAAAATAACATCTCAGACTAGGAAGTGTTTATCCTAGGAGATAATAAAAAGTAAAAAATAATTGTCTCATACTAGGAAGTGTTTATCCTAGGAGAAAAAAAAAACGTCTCAGACTAGGAAGTGTTTATCCTAGGAGAAAAATAAAAAATAACGGTCTTAAACTAAGAAGTGTTTATCCCAGGAGAAAATAAAAATAACAGTTTTAGATTAGGAAGTGTTTATCTTAAGAGAAAATAAAAAATAACGGTCTCAGACTAGGAAGTGTTTATCCTAGGAGAAATAAAAAGTCTCCGACTATGAAATGTTTATCATAGGAGAAAATAAAAAATAATTGTTTCAGAATAGGAAATGTTTATCCCAGGATAAAAAGAAAAATAACGTCTCAGACTAGGAAATGTTTATCCTAGTAAAAAATAAAAAATAATGGTCTCAGAATAGAAGTGTTTATTCTAAAAGAAAATAATAACAAAATATTTTAGACTAGGAAGACATATCCTAGGATATAATAAAAAAATAATGCTCTCAGACTAGGAAGTTCCAAAAAACAAGAAAATTTTGAGTTTTGAAATGGTGGTCGGTTTGTGGTCATGACTTTGAGGATGATTGCTCCAATTGTTGCAACTTTTGAAGCTGATTTCAACTTGGGTATACTGTTTTCATTTGCAAGTCAGCCCATCTTGATAATCTTGAAGAAATCTCTAGTTATTCAGAACTTCAAACTTTACATTATTATATTGTTTCCTCCTTTTAACAATCATTGAATCTCGTATTTATATAAATATCAAAATTTGTCAATTGTTGACAAGTTACTATGCGTATCATTTTTTCTTGAATCATGTCACCTTTGATGTGTTGGCCAAACTTTGCTTTGTGCAATTGAAGAGATGGTAGAAATTTTGAAATCATTTTTTGCTTGTTTTAATGAAGACTAACTCAAGAAAAAAAAATTACAAATCAAATTGAGCAACACAAAAATAAGAAGAAATAATATTTGACTTTTTTTGAGAGAAAATAAAAACAAAAACAAAAATAAGACTCCTTTGAGAATGGTGGTCAATTCTAATGACCATGACATGCATTTTGAATTAAATGACCTGATCCGTCCAATCAATCTAAACTTCATCTCTGTCAAACTTTCAACTTTGTCAAACTTTCAACTTTGTCAAACTTTTAACTTTTTGAAGTCGGACTTCTATAATCCAACTTTTGTACTAGATTCATGCCTCATATTTGACTTGTGGTGCCTCGAAAGGTTTTCACCAACAAGTCTCTCTTGTTTTGTATGTCTCTCACTCACCATCGCTTTACAGTGCCATGAAAGTTTTCATCAATAAGACTCTCTCATTTTTCACTTTCTCTCAACTCCAAATGAAGACTTACTGTGCTTATGAGGATTTTCATCTATAAGATTCTCATTTTCACTCGTTATGATATGATATTTTTCCTTCTTTGATAATCAACACTAAAAGCTTACTTGACTTGTCATTGTCAAAAAATTATTAGAAGGCCTTTATTTGGATTGTAGTGTGAGTTTTGGATAGAGTTGCAAAGAAAGAATTGACATAAAAGCTCAAAGATGATACTTGTAACAGGATTAAGACTTACAAATGTTGGAATCAACTCTTTTTGCAAAAATAAAACAAAATAAAATAGAACTATTTTTTGCCCCAGTTTTTGTAATGAGGACTTTCTAATAATTTTTTTGGACTGGACCGAACCTCAAAATAAGGCTGCCTACGTATCTTGTCAAAGCAAGAATCAGGTCGAACATAGTTCATAAATCTTATTTTGTTGTTTTTTTTGGTGTTTTTTTACTCTTAACTCTCTCTTTTTTATTCTTTTCTCTTTTCTTGACCTTTTGTTTTGTGCGTCTTTTTTTTTTTTTTTGATTCCAAAAGATGGGTATGAAGGAAAATAAGATTAAGGCTCAAAAGGGGTAGCAAAGAATTACACAGTGTTTGGATAGCAGAATGAAATGCCTTCTTCATATCAATTATTAAAAATGTCAATACAAGCATATCTTTTAAGATGAGAAGTGAAAATTATACAATATCTATATACAACATATGTATTAATGGATATGTATATCATTTTTTTCCATATACGTCGATTAAAAATCTCCATTTGAGCAATATCTTCTTCACAACAAATGGAATATGTCTTTTAGATGAAATTTTTTCTTTTAACTATTTTTGATATTAAAGAACGTGTCGAAGTGTTTAAGTCCTTTATTCGTTTCCTCAAATATTTTTTTTTTCAACTTCTTTGGTGTATTCATTTCATAACTAGATATAATTGTAAGATCAGACCAAATTTCACATGCATATCATGTCACCAAAACTGAATTAAAAAGAGATGTATGTACGGAAAGCAAAATAGAACAGATCAAAGTGACACAAAATGAAAATTATATTAACTAAAAGATAACAAAACTTGACGACCAAACAATAAACTAAATTTTAGATTACAACCCTATATAACCCAAGCTACAACATGACTTGACAAACACACAAAATAAGAGAAATGATAGAAGGGTTTGACACACTAAAATAAAATAAAATAAAATCAATATCTGAATTGAACAGCAGAAATAACGATAAAACAAACTATCCATACACTCTTTTCTAGAGAAAAGAGAGTGTATTCCTAATCACCAAGCGTGACATCTTAGCCGCTACTTTGCACATTAGCCTTTACAGAAGCTCCACCAATTTCAATTGTCTTTTCTTGAGAATTGTGAGAATTTTCATATTTTTTGTCATCATATCATCTCAATAAAATGTACATCATTAGGTGTCGAGGATTATGAGTAACATTTGGGGGGTCATCATTTTGGACTACAATCATCTTTGCTTGGATCATCTTTTCCATCTCATTTTTTAAAGTTCGACAATCTTCAATACTCTTCCCTGGAGCATTAGAATGGTATGCACAACATGTTAAATGATTGGAACCTTTTGAACGTGGATCTACATAATTTTGAGGAATTGACTTTATCATATTCAAACATTTCAATTTCTCAAATAAACTTGTGTATGACTCTCCAATTAGTGTGAAATTGTTTCTAGACCTTTGACCTCCTTCAAATTCCTGCCTTGGACAGGGATTATAGGGTGCTAGAAATTTTTGAGAAGAAGGACTAACATTTGATGTGTTAGTGCTCGCCATTGAGGATAGTTTGGTGGATATGCATATTGTTGTGCACTATAGACTGCATATTAAGGTGGGACAATATAGTATTGTGTGTCCTGCATGGGGTGATAGTTATGGAGTTGAGATGGTGCATATTGATAAAGTGGACCTCTTGGACTATTTTGTGTGCCTGACACAACAATTGCTACATCCTCCTTCATTTTCTTTCCCCCAACACTTTCCGATCCATTTTAATCACTTGTGTTGTGGCTTTCAAAGTAGCTTGACTTACAATCTTTCCAAACTTGATGCCATTTTTCATTATTTCACCAATATTAATAACTTCTACGAATTTCTTTTCAACAACAGAAAGTAAATAATAAAAGTAGTCGGGTTCTTGCGCTTGGAGAAAATCATCAATCATTTCAGACTCTTTCATTAGTGGCTTAATCCTAGCAGCTTGCTCCCTCCACCCAATAGCATATTCACAAAATTTTTTAGTGATCTTTTTCCTCATGCTGGCAAGTGAAGTATGATCTGGCACTATGTCAATGTTATATTGAAATTGTTGAACAAAATATCCCATGTATGCTAGTTAGAAATATTTTGATCTATGAACCATTCTGAGGCAATTCCCACCAAGCTTTTCCCAACATAAGCCATGATAAATTCTTCTTTGCTTCCTGCCCTTCTTAGTTGATTATAATGTTTCTTTAAATGAGTTATATGATCCCTATGGCCATCATATTTCTCAAATTTTGAGGGCTTAAAACTGACAGGAAAATGGACGTGGGGCAACATGCACAAATCACTACATGAGATGCCTTTGTGGCCTCCTAATCCTTGCATATCTCTAACACGTTGTTCCAAACTCCTCATTTTTATAGCCATTTTTTCATGTTCCTTGGTCTTAACAATTTTCTCAACTTCGACAGGGAAATTATACTGATGAGTGTGGGGGTAAGAGCCTGGAATTTTAAGAATCAGTTCAGGGATATAATCTCGATCATGTTAAACTTTGGGTGGGGGATTATTGTTGGCTGCGGGACTGTGTTAGTTTGCGCAGTTTTCATGAAGAGTGGATTACTTATAATAGGCGTATTTAAAGGGCGTACCGTGAAAGTTCCAGCAGTGTTGCATGTGGGCCAAATCGAGGTGGATAATCTGAATCACTTGTCGATATTTGAATAGGGGATGAAATATTCGTATTTAGATAATCACGAATTGAATATGGTGGAACTTGTCCGTTCATCCAAGCTTCATACATTTCAGCCATTTTTTGTCTCAACATCCTTACTTCCTCTACTGACATTGATTTTTGTGAAACCACTTGATTTAGGGTTCGACATTCTTCAGTTTTAACCACATGTTGCACATCATGCATACATATATTTTTTTTATTTATAGAACGAGTTTAGAGAACCTAATGTTTAATCCTAACTTGCTCAATTGTAACCATTTCTTTATTATTATTATTATTATTATTATTATTATTATTATTATTATTATTATTATTATCATTATCATTATCATTATCATTATCATTATCATTATCATTATCATTATCATTATCATTACTATTTATTTATTTAAAAATGATTTAATAATGCATTGATAAAATCCGTTTGAAATTTCGTAGTGACGCACTTGAGAACATGAATAAGATCTTTGTATAATTTTTTTGGACTAAAACTAAATAACAAAGATTTTTTTTTTTGAACTTTGAGAGAAAATCTTTTCTTTTCTTGAATTACTAAAAGAAAATTAAGAAAATCCTATTTTTGATCTTGAACTACCAAAATGAAATAAAAAGAAAAATATTTTTGACTTTTTCATTTGAATGAAGAATTCGAGAAGTTCCAACATTAGCTTTAATAAAGATAAAATCTTTTTTTTGGTAAGTAGAAAAAAATATTTGTTGAATAAAGATCAAATTTTCATGCTTTTTGTTTTGGATTTTTGAAGAAGAAAAGAAATTTTTTTTAAAATTTTTTTTGAAAAAAGATTACCGAACCCAAATAGGGTTGCCTATGTATCTAATTTAGTTGAGAATCAGGTGTGCGTAGTTTGTCCAGATTGGGCAGTGAAAAAGGTTTAATAAATTGAAACTTGACCTGTAAGATGTAATTTATTGTAAAACTGATACGAAAAAAAAGCCTTTTGCATATTTATTTTCTTAATCTATACAAGAGAGTAATACTACTTTATTTTTTGTAATTTTGTTTAGAAGTTAATTTTTTTTTCTTCGAATTTCTGTATTTAGGAAATGCATCAAAATTTCTAAAACAAGATTTTTTTTTTGTGTTTTCTCCCTAGTTTTAAGTAAAATTTGAAGGAAAACATTTTCTTTCATTTCATTGATCACCCTAAAATTTGTCAACATACAAAGACCTTCTAAATAAATGCATTTCCAGATAACACATAAAATGACCTAAGTTGTCAAGTAAGAGAATGATGTCTGCCCTAGATGGACCCAACTCTTGTTTCGAGTCTCACTAAGTCAAATGCAAATGAAGTAAATAAGGAGAAGCCTACTAGTGATAACCATTTCTGTGTTTCGGGTCTGCTAGGCTTAAACCTAAAGGAGATAGGTGTCTAGATTGCCGAGGGACAACTCGAGGCAGGGAGGGGTAACTTATTAATACAAGCCTTATTTTGACTTCATTGCTGGTCTAAGCCCACCTAACATGTGTGACTAACATTCCTTTATTGGGTGTCAAGACACTCCATCTTTATCTTGATAAAAAATGGGATGCATAACTGTATTCTTTGCTACCCTATTTTTCAGAGACTCAGATGGAATGCGCGAGAGAAGACAATTATATATAGTTCAACAATATCAAAACTATAAATGAACTATAAATAGAACATTAGACCATCATACACAACATATCCAAAAAATAATGAAAAAAAAAGTAAAACTCAATATAATAAAGCTCGAATTCTAGTATGTCCCCAACAGAGTCGCCATAGATGTCACACCACTTTTTCGACAAAGAAAAATGTTTTTTCAATTTAAGTGACGGTATTGAATAATGATCAATTTATTTGTCAGATTCGCCACTTGGAATTAAGTTGTGGTGTTTCAAGTCTCCTTTTCTTTTTAATCCCTAATCAAAAGAAAATGACTCTTTATTATGGTCTGTGAATTAGATATTTGGATAAGAAATTCTGTTGACCTCGAGAAAAGTATGAGGCACCCCTCGAGTCCTATGGTTCTAGCACAGTCGCTTTTATCAACTTATACTATCTTAAATTAATTTTAGATAAATTGTGTTTATATGTCATGATGATTTACTTATATTTTTATTTGTTGAACTTCTATTAGTTTTAAACTAGATGTGTCACCGCAATCCTGGTCTCGACATTTAGATGCATAAATGCCTTCTTTCCCTCACACCTAATATTTTTATTTTTACATGCTTTAATTGAATTATTGAAAGTTAAAATATTAGAGAAATTAAGAAAAGTCAATTATTGTTTAATATTAGAGAAATTAAGAAAAGTCAATTATTGTTTAAGGTGCGTCACCATATCCTTGAGTTTTTTAACCGTCTCAAAAAAGATGCGCAACCACAATCTTAATTCAAACGAATATTTTTAAGGTACTTAAAAGTTCGTCTAACGTTAAATTAAAATATTTGTACCTTGTAAAGAAAATCAAATAAAATAAAATAAAATAAATCTAAACTTCTAGGATCCAATATAAATTTTTGGATCATTTTCATATCTTTTTATTTTTTATCATTCTTAAAGTTGATGTCAAAATTAAGCATACACTTCCTAATCCAATAAAATAATAACGAATTTTTAGAATAAATCTCATTTTTATTAATAAAATAAAATGACAATAATTTTTTGAGCCCAATAATTCCCACTTCGTCATTATTGACATCTAAATCAAGACAAGAACATCGTCATGCCCCGTTATTTTAAGAGATAACAACTAACGATTAAAAATAAATAAGTAAAATAATCACTAATTAAAACTATCTTATTCATTAAATAGAGATATACACTTAACGCAATATCCATTTCAAGCAAATTATGAATAAAACAAAACTATAAGAAAACTAATCACATAATTACATCAAATTTATAAATAAATTAAAGAAATAAGATAAAATTGAGTACCACAAAATCTTGACCGAAGTTTGATTAGAACACCCACAACTCTTTTGTAGGCTATATGTAATGGTATATATATAGTGTTTGTATGAAAAGTAATGAAAAAGATGTGAATGTGTTGGTGAATTTTTGAAAGAAAAAAGAAAAGAAAATGGAGTTTTTTTTTCTTCTGTTCGTAGGTGTTGTAGTGTATTTGAAAGGAATTAAAAAATGTTTTGTTCTTGTTTTTTCTTTTTCCATGTCTCCGTCCTTTTGTACAGGAGTGGATTGCTTGTATTTATAGGGGTGATGTAGGTGTAGTGATTTGAGTGGGACAATGGATAAAAGGAGTGGAAAGTAGTGTAGGTTTAGTAGGGTGAGGATAATAGGTAATTTAAGGTTTTTTTCTTTTATAAATTATATATATAAAAATTATAATAATAAAAATAAAAATTAATTATTGAGAAATAATAAAATATAAGAAAATATAAATAGCTAATTTAAAAATATAATTAAGAAACATTAGCTTATTTATTAAATCTATATTAAAAGAACACATATATTTTTTTTTATAATTTTTCTTTTCTTTTGAAGAAATTGAAAACAAAATTTCCACTAAAATGTGACTCTATTTTTGTAGTTTTCAAATATTTTAAAATAAACCTACTAAAATAAGATAAATTGAAATATTTAATTTAGATATAAAAGAAGTTTTTAAACACTAAAAATGGTGTAAAACCTCAAGTTCAATAAAAAAATTACATATCTACACCAATTACCCTTCGATTCAATCACACATGCTCTCAACATATCTGCCAATGTCTGAATAGTATGCTCAGCTTGTTCATCGGTTTGAGGAAGAAAAGCTATGCTAAGCTTCACTTGGGTACCAAGACCTTTCAGAAACGACCTCCAAAACTGAGGTGTAAATTGAGTGCCACGATCAAAGATAATAGACAATGACACTCCATGCAACCTCACCATTTCTCGAATATATAGCTTGGCGTATTCTTCGATTGAAAATGAAGTCTTAACAGGAAGAAAGTGAGCATATTTCGTCATTCGGTCCACAATAACCCAAATCGAGTTAAACTGACGACGTGTACGAGGTAAACTCGTAATTAAGTCCATATACAAATCTTCCTACTTGCATGTAGGAATTCTAATATTTTGAGCCAAACCTCCTGGTCTATGATGCTCAGCTTTCACTTGTTGATAATTTAGATATTTAGCCACAAATTTTGTAATATCCTTCTTTATTTCATTCCATCAATAGACTTCTCAAAAGTCTCGGTAAATCTTGGTGGTTCCCGGATGAATAAAATATCGAGAACTGTGAGCTTCTGCCAAAATCTGAATTCTCAACTCATCAACATTTGGAACACATAATCGATCTTGGTATCGAAGGACACCATCTCCCTCTTGGGAGAAAGCTTTAATGGCTTTTTCAAAAACCGACTTCTTCAAATCTATGAAAACCGGATCAAGATATTTCTTAGCCTTCACATCCATTACAAGAGATGATTCTGAACCATTCTGAACAATAACACCACCTTTATTAGAATCAACCGAGCAAACACCCAATCAGGCAATCTATGAACATCACGAACTAACTCTTTCTTATCATCCTAGACATGAGAAACACTTCCCATTGATAGTCGACTAAAAGCATCCACCACTACATTCGCTTTACTGGGATGATATAGGACACTCATGTCGTAATCATTCAATAATTCAAGCCATCTCTTTTGGCGAAGATTCAAATCCTTTTGAGTTAACACATACTCCAAACTCTTGTGGTCGGTAAACACATCTACATGAACACCATATAGGTAATGACTCCAAATCTTTAGGAAAAACACTACCACCACTAACTCCAAATCATGAGTCGGATAATTCTTTTCATGAGCCTTCAATTGCGTTGAAGCATAGGCGATGACTTTCCCATGTAGAATTAAAATACAACCAAGACTATTTCGTGAAGCATCACAATAAACCACAAAACCATCAGATCTTTCTAGTAATATCAAAATAGGGGCTGAAATGAGTCTGTCCTTCAACTCTTGGAAACTCTTCTCATAAGCTTCTGACCATAGGAATTTCACTTTCTTTTGAGTCAATGTTGTCGCAATAGAGGAAAATCCTTCCACAAACCTTTTATAGTAATCGACCAAACCCAAGAAACTCTGTATATCTAAAGAAGAAAAAGGTCTAGGCCAATTCTTAACCTCCTCGATTTTCTTAGGATCAGCTTGAACACCTTCACTGGAGACAATATGGCTACAGGAAAGCAACAAAACTCAACCAAAACTCACACTTGCTAAACTTAGCATACAATTCATGATCCTTGAAAACTTGCAACACAATCCTCAAATGCTCATCCTCACTTTGTGAATAAATCAAAAAATCATCAATAAACACAATCACAAAAATGTCAATATATTGCTTGAAGACTCTATTCATCATTTTCATGAATGACGCCGGGGAATTAGTCAAACAAACTGACATCACCAAAAATTTGTAATGACCATACAGAGTTTGAAAAGCTGTCTTCGAAATGTCACTCTCCTTTACCCTTAATTGGTGATAACCTGACCGAAGGTTAATCTTAGAGAAGTGACTCACTCCTTGGAGCTGGTCAAACAAGTCATCTATCCTTCAAATAGGATACTTATTCATTATGGTAACCTTATTCAATTGCCGATAGTCAATGCACATTCAGAGGAAACTATCCTTCTTTCGAACAAACAATACCGGAGCACCCGATGGAGAGATACTCGGTATAATAAAACCCTTATATAACAAATCCTTCAATTGATCCTTCAACTTCTTAAGTTGTGCTAGGGCCATACGGTAAGGAGGAATAGAAATGGGATGCGTATATAAGAGAAGGTCAATACCAAAGTCTATTTACTTTTCTGGAGGAATGTCGGGAAGATCACATGAGAACACTTGTAGAAAATCATTTACAATCAGAACTGACTCAAGAGTAAGAGTTTCAGAATCTATATCCCTAACTCGAACAAAATGATAAATGCAACCCTTAGAAATCAGCTTCCTAGCCTTCAGGCAAGATATGAACTGACCCTTAAGAACATAATTTCCCCTTCCTGTGACATGATAGGTTCGTTCGAAACCTTGAATGTAACCAATTGGGTCCTACAATCTATAGAATCATAGCATGCGTGAAGCCAACCCATCCCATGAATAATGTCAAAATATAACATATCAAGCTCTACATGATCAATATTAGTGACTTTATGTGAAACAAAAACATGATAGTCTCTATAAAATGTTTTAGCAACAATAGAATCACCAACATAAGTAGAAACATGAAAGAGATTCAAAAGTATTTCGGGAGCATCATCCAATCTCAAAGCCACATAAGGAGTAACAAATGATAACATAGAAACCGGATCAAGTAAAGCATAAACATCAAGCTGAAAGACTTTCAACATACTGGTCACAACATCCGGAGAACCCTCGTGATTATGTCGAGTCTAAAGAACATAGAATCTGTTTTACTTCAGAGAACCCAAATCGAAGCCACTAGGTCGAAGCTTGCCCACCATCCCTTTCCTTAGTAGCAGGAAACAAACAATCTCTCATCTTGTGACCACTCTTTCCACAATTAAAGAAATTATCCATACCTGCCAAATATTTGGCATCATGATTCTTGCCACACCTTGTGCAAGTAGGAAACAAAGATCTACCACTATTTCCTCCTTGAGGCTTTGGGTTAGACACCCTATCTTGTTGAACTTAGAGGTCGGATCATTAGAAGATTCTTGATTGTAAAACCTTTACCAAAATTTAGAACGACCTTATCCATCGGATCTAGAATAAGGAAAGTCACCATCATCCATAGGAGCTCTCTTGGACTCCCTTGACCTCTCTTTAAGTTTCTCTTCCTCAATTTGTGGTGCATAAACCATCAATCTAGAGATGTCCATTTTATTGATTAGGATAGTGGTTTGGCACTCTTTGACAACCAAGTCGGAAGCACCTAACACAAACTTACTCATTCTTATCCTAGAGTCGACAACCATAGTCGGAGCATACTTAGTCGATCGAGTGAACTTCAAAGTATACTCCTTCATTCACATACTACCTTGTCGGAGATTAATGAATTCAAGTACTTTTGCCTCCCTCATCTCAAGAGAAAATAAACGATCAAGAAAAGGTCCTTAGAATTTTCACCAATCAAGAGGACCCGCATCAACAACCCTCTCACCTTTCCATTGTTCAAACCAAACTTGAGCAACACCATTTAGTTGATAAGCGACCAATTTCTCCTTTTCTACCGTAGATGATACTATAATTCCCACTTTCTTAGACACCTCATTAATGAACTCTTGAGGATCCTCATCCACTTTTGACCCATGAAACTCTGGGGAATTCATCCTAGTGAATTCCCTTATCCTTCTTGCCATTGTACCCATATTTGGGTTCATGGGAGAAATGACAACTCTAT
This sequence comes from Solanum etuberosum, assembly GCA_029582245.1. NCBI lineage: Eukaryota > Viridiplantae > Streptophyta > Magnoliopsida > Solanales > Solanaceae > Solanum > Solanum etuberosum. The sequence goes on along the minus strand of JAJONR010001013.1, from coordinate 105,411 downwards.
TTGATTGGACCTTCAGAGCCTGAGCCAACACTTGAAAAATGGCACAAAATTCGGCATGAGCCACTTGCTCGCCAAAGGGTCGACCAGAACTTGAGGAACCTCAGACTCACATTGTCACCCACATTCCTTCTCACGTAAGCTCTTCGAGGGGCCATATCCTGAAAAGCACTGGATAAGATTTAGGAGAAGAACCTTTATAGAGATAAACTCTATGGCACAACTTAAGAGTAATGAAATTTTCCTAAACGTTTTGTAGCCTCCTATTTATAAATATGGTGCGCTTCACACTTATGAACAAGACTCTATTCAACGCGGCTTGTCAGACATCCTAGGACATTTTCTAAGACCTTGTGCTCTGAATACCAAGTTTGTCACAACCGAAAGTATACCCTAGAAGTGACATGCTGCATAAGACCCTAATAGGGCCCTACACAAGCCATTTGACATACATACAACACAATATAATAGACAAAAGAAACGTTTAAGTCGAAAGTCTCATATCATAAAAGAGAAGTTGAAACATAAGTGCGGAATCTTAACTATGTCTTGACAAGCCCTTCTAAAGAGACGTAACCCATACACAACGTACAAAGTCTCAAAGTAAATGACAAAATCACAAAAACTCTTCATGGACATGCCCCTCAAAGCATGATGACTCATAATAACACTCAAACTATTCTAAAAAATATTAAGAGAATAAGCGATCGTTGTCAATACAAATGCCCAACTAAGAGTTTGGGTTGAAATCCACAGAGGGTGATATAGTGCAAATAATTCTATCAAGAAATTTAGAGTGTAAATCAATTCATTTGCAGCCGTTAAGAACAATGGGTGGATGATTCCACCAAATTTAAGAAAAAGGATTTTGATATCAAGAGTCACAATTAAACTAGAACTTCATCAATTCAAACAGTTAAGAAATAATCTAGTGGTGCGGGAATTAGAATTGATATCACATAGGGGTAATTGTGTTTCTCAATAGTGCTAGACAATCATGGATAGGCTGGGTTCTCTTCAATCACACTAATCTTCTTTCGATCTCATAGTACCAATTCATAGAATCTCCTAGCGGTCTCATCTATGTGAATTACAAATCAACCACTACGTTACAAAATCTCTATTTCTAGCAGATTTGGGCAAATGGATCTGACCCATAATTTCTCTTTCAAGTAAATCATAAATATCAAACCTAAATTGCATGCATTAGACTAATTAACCACTTAAATCAATCTCTTTCGAGCATCAACCAAATATCTAAACTAGGATTAAGTTTGCAACGTTAACCCATGAGTTAACCCCATACTAATTAGGTCAAATCCATGAATCAACAATAATAAAAATATAGAAAAACACAATACCCACTACATTGAATGAACACCCAACTCCATAATTGCACCCATAGAATTGAGGTTTTAGTCACCCATCACAAAAAGTAAAGAAATTATACCTATCATGAAGGCAACCATGAATGTGATGAAATTAAGCAATTATAATTAACACCACTTTGATTTTAACTTTAATTTGTCAAATCCAAGAGCAAAAGTTAAAACCCCAAAACTAAGAGTATTTCTCTCAAACTCCTACAAAGTTAGGAACTCAAAATTCTATTCTAAAAATCTCAAAATCTCTCTTCTGAAAATGTCTTTTTTTTCCTCTCTCCTTTAGGATATTTATAGTTTCCCAAAATTTGACCCAAAATTCACCGTGTGACAACTTCAACGATGTTAGTTAAGCTCACCAAGCTGATTTGGTGGATCATCGTCTACTACTTAGCTCGCCTTTCTCTTGCTTTAGACTTTAGGTGTTTGAACCATAGTCAGCGAGGTTGTTTGAGTCTGCCTTTCACATTTGGTGAATCACTGAGTACCATCTTTGTACACCTTTTAAGCCTTCACTTTTCTTCCAAGTCCTACCACCTTCAGAAATGGTCAACATGTTCTCCCTTTGCATTCGGCGAGTCGTCGTTCCTCTTTAAGTACGCCGATTTGCCTTAATTAATTCAAGTATTGAGCACTATCACTTTGGGCGAGGCCGTGCCAGTTGGCGGATCCACTCTTTTGGTTAGGCGACTTCCAGTGTGAAGTTTACAATTCTTTTAATGTTTTTGGCCGTTCTTCCAAGTAATCATCCTTGCCTTGTCCTTTAGCATTCATAGCTACAAATAATCAACATATCATCAGAATAGGACAAAATTAGGCATTGAGGACACAAATTGTTGAACTAAAAGGCTTAACATGAGTCTTCTTCTCTAATGAAAAATCATATTTCAACAAATGCATTCAAGTGCCCTCACATCAAGAATGATTTCATGCTCTCACAAAGCAAGTCAATAAAGAAGTTAGGAATCAATACAACTCACTCTCCAAAAGAGAAATACATGCAAGCTTCATCCCATAGGTTTGTCCATATTTTCCAATCATCACACACCCTAGCTTATGCAAGATCTCAAGGGTCTTTTAGGCTTCTAATGGGTCTGAGGGTAAAAGTATGGTCAATTTAGCTTAGTGACTTCACCTTTTCAAAGCATTGTTGTACTCATCTTCACCTTTTCTCAAGTTCTTTCCCTTCTTTTTACTTAGAGACTCAAACTTCAATTTTTCATTCAATTCATTGGATGCCCCATTTATTTTTATTTCCTCAAACCTTCTTTTTCGTTTCAATTTTTTGAAATTTTTGATCATTTATTTTTTATAAAAAGGGGTTCCTTTTTTTCATAACATACTTCAAAATTGAGTCTCACTTCATCTTTCTTTGCCTTCAACTTAGATTTCTTTCCTTCTTTCTTTCAATACCCCCAACTTAGGCTTTTGGCCTAAGTTGGCTATTCAAACAAACCAATGCTTAGACAAGGATTTATGAGTGAGAAGTTAGGGACAATTTGACTCTAGATAATTCAACAAGGTCATCGACAAATGATTTAGGCTCAAATGGTACCAAAATGGTTGCCTATCTTCACAAGGTAGTCACAAAAGGGTACAAACATTTGGGTTTCCTCTCAAAATTAATGCCCAAGATCATTCCTTGCATTCACCAAAGCTAGACAATCAGACTAACAAGACAAATTCTAGGATTCAACAAGCATTCTTTCAAGTAAAACCTTACCACACAAGGCACTTCAAACACAATTATTTACAGCCCTACAAGATCAAAAGCTTATGTGCGATGTTCATTGCAAGACTCACATTGAAACACAACTAGTCAATACAAGATTCACAACGTCATTCAAAAGTGAAACCACACCGATTTCTTCTTTCCATCATTTGCACAAAGCACATTTCTCATCATAAGTATTATTCAATCGATCAATGATGACCCAAATACTATCAATACCTTTAGAAGTATGAGGAAACCCTACCACAAAGTTCATAGTGATGCGATCCCACTTCCACTCCGGAATGGGTAATCTTTTGAATTCCCCACTAGGTCTCAAATGCTCGACCTTCACCTTCTGAAAACTCAAGCAATGAGATACATAGTCTACAATATCTCTCCTCATACCGACCCACCAGTAATGCTGTTTCAAGTCATGATACATCTTTGCGGTGCTCGGATGAATATAATATCTAGAATTACGGGCCTCCTAAAGTATCAACTAAATCAAACCCCCAACTATCGAGACACAAATACGACATCCAAACCTCAAAACCTCATCTGAGTCTAAGGTAACCTGACCAGAATCACCCACTAACACCCAATCTCAAAGTGCCACACTCATCCTCAAACTGACGACTGCAGATCTGATCAAGTAAAGAGGACTGAACTACCACATAGGCTAAGACACACTTGGAATCTGAGACATCCAACCACACAATCTGGTTGGCTAAGGACTGAATATGCAAAGCTAAAGGTCGCTCCACAGTAGATAAGACGGCTAGACTATCCATACTCACTGCCTTCCAACTCAAGGCGTCCACCACCACATTAACCTTGCCTGGATGGTAGAGAATAAAGAGGTTATAGTCCTTTAGAAGCTCAATCCAATGATGCTCCCTTGAAGTAAGATCCCTCTGGCTCATGATGTCCTGAAGACTCTTGTAATCAGTGTAGATCTCACAACGAACCCCATACAGGTAGTGCCTCCAGATCATAAGCACAAAGATTACCGATGCCAATCCAAGTCATGAGTGGGGTAGTTGCGCTCATGTAGCCTAAGATGCCACGATGGATAATTGATAAATCGACCCCGCTGCATCAATACACAACCCAAACCAACACTAGATGTTTCACAATAGATTGTGAAGCCCTCGCCCTCAATTGGAAGAGTCAATACAGGAGCAATAGTCAGCAACTCCTTGAGCTTCCGAAAGCTCAACTCACACTCCTCAGACCACTCAAAAGGGACGTCAAGACAGGTCAACCGAGTCAAAGGTGCTGCAATAGTATAGAAGCCCTCCACAAACAGTCTGTAGTAGCTTGTTAAATCGAAGAAACTTTAAACCTCAGCAATTGAAGTGGGCCTAGCCCAATCACAAATAGCCTCAATCTTCACCGGATATACCCTGATACAATCCTTGGAGACCACATGCCCTAAGAATGCTACAGACTCAAGCCGAAACTCACACTTTGAGAACTTCGCAGTAAACCGCTGATCTTTTAAAGTTTGGAGCACAATCCTCAAATGCTTCTCATGATCACCCCTGCTTCGTGAGTACCAGAATATTATCTATGAACACAATGACGAAAAAGTCAAGGTATGGTCTGAACACCCACATCATCAAGTCCATGAAGGCAACAAGGGCATTAGTGAACCAGAAAGACATCACTAGGAACTCATAATGACCATGTCGAGTCTTTTAAAAAAAAACCCATCTCGAGTCCTAAATACAGTCCTAGGGATGCCCGTTGCCCTAAGCCTCATCTGATGGTAAATAGATCTCAAATCAATCTTCGAAAATACTGCGGCACCCTGAAGTTGGTCAAATAGATCATTAATCCTAGGGATGGGGTAACAGTTCTTCACCGTCACATTATTCAACTGCCTATAATCAATACACATGCGCATCGATCCATCCTTCTTCTTCACAAACAATACATGAGCACCCCAAGGAGACACACTAGGCCTGATGAAACCCTTACCCAAGAGGTCCTGAAGCTGAACACTGAGCTCCTTGAGCTCTACAGGGGCTATCTGATATGGTAGAATAGAAATAAGTTGAGTACCCGGATCAAGCTTGATAGGAAAGTCAATATCCCACTCTGAGGGTAGGCCAAGTAGATCGGTAGGAAACACATCTGCAAAATCATGAACAAATTGAATGGACTCAACTGAAGGAAACTCCCTACTGACATCACGCACATAGGCCAAATAAGACAAACTCCCGCTAGCTACTAGCCTCCGAGCCTGAACAAAAGAGATACCACCAATCGGTGTTCTGCTGACGGAGCCCTGCCACACCATCGGGGGAACACCAGGCATGGCTAAGGTAATAATCTAAAACAACACGGTAGGGAGACAACTAATCCATGCCGAGAATCACATCAAAATCAAGCATATCTAACAATATAAGGTCAGCCCAGGTGTCAACTCCTAGATAGTAACTAAGCATGATCAAAACACCCGATCCAATACTAAAGACTCACCACGGGGGTCGAAACACGCAAAGGCGCTTCCATAGGTTCAGAATTCATGCCCATATAAGAAGCATAATACACAGACACATAGGAATATGTAGAACCAAAGTCAAATAAAGCTGAAGTGGGCTGACGATATAATAAAATTGTACTTGTGATCACATCATCCGATGCCTCAGCCTCCGCCCTTGCTGGAGCTGCATAGAAATGGCTTTATACACCTATGCCTTGGCCATCAGTCCTATCACCTGACCTGCATCCCTAGGACCACCCTGAATACCCTACTGTCCATAGCGACAGTTCTTACCCTGACCTCGACCTCTAGCTGATGGTGCTGCTGGTCGAGCTGGCTGTAGAACTGAAGCAATCTACCGATGCAAAGGGAAATCTATGGCCTAGTGACCTAACTCACCATAGTCAAAACAACCCAAAGATGATCTGCTCCAAGAAGAATGGAAACCACGACTTGACGTACTAGTTTGGGACACATTATTCTAGCTACAACCAACCTCACTTTGGCTATACCGATCACCCTCTAAATTCTGCAATGAGGCCTGAACAGGCTACTAGGCTGACCCTACTGAAACCATTGTCGAGCCCTATCATGAAAATCTCTGGGCCTGGAACGGGACCCGCTAGTGTTACCCTTATATCTAGCTCTCTTTTTGCTGCCCCCTTGGGCCTCACGATGGAACTACTCAATAGTGCGGGCATGATCAACAACATCTAGAAAGGAGAGACCCACTGAGACTATAGACTGAACCTCAATCCACAGTTGCAGTCTCAACCCATGAACAAAACACCGAACCCTCTCCTCCTCAGTAGGTAGAAACATGGTAGCATGGCGAGAGAGCTCCTGACATCTCACCTCATTCTCAGATACTATCATAGAACCCTACTCCAACCTGGAGAACTGATCCCTGAGGTGATCTCTAATGCTGCGAAGAATGAACCTGGCCAAGAAGACCTTAGAAAACTCAGTCTAGGTAATCGGAGGAGACCCAACTGGTTTAGTCTCAACAAATGTATGCCACCACTGTTTGGCTTGCCCATCAAGCTGATAAGTAGTGAAGTCGGATCCTCTCGAGTCCACGAGACCCAAGGTATGAAATTGCTCACGGAAAGTAGTTAGAAACTCGTGTGCATCCTCACCCACTACCCCAAAAAACCTTAGAGGTGAAAGCCTCAAGAACAGTCCAAGCATATTTTGCTCTTCTAGTGGCATAACTCTGGCCGCAGTCACAGGCTGGGCATCCCCTGGTGGTACCTAGTCCTGAGGTGCTTCTGCTACAGGTTGGTCCTGCTGACCTAGTGCTGCTGTAGGTGCCGATACTGGTGTAGGTGTTGGGGTCTGCTGCATAGCCCCAAGCACTGTCAAAAGCTGAGTAATGGCTGCTTAGATCTCTAGAGCCATAGCTGGTCCGGGTGGTGGCTGAGCTAGTCCCAACCCCACCGACTGCTCTGGAACTTGGGCTGCTGGAGGATCCGCTGTTGGGTCTAGATCCTGCTCTCTAACTGGGGGTGGTGCTGCACCCTACCCGACAAGGAAGGTCGACCCCTACCCCGATTAGCCTCATGGCGAGTAAGAGCCATCCTATGAAAAGAGTGAAACACGTGAGATTCCAAAAAACCAACAACACATAGGATGCACGAAAGCGATACAAAAGAGAGGAATTCAAAGACACCATGTAGACTCCCAAAGATAGGACACAAACATCCCCGCACCAATCCATATGACTCTACTAGGTATTAGCTCTGTACAAGTGAGACCGATGAACCTGGGGCTCTGATACCAACTTGTCATGATCGGACTCCCCGGGTGATGATAAAACCTACTAAAACCCCAGTAGGTAAGCCAACCCGTACCTAGAACGACAAGTAGTGGGTACAAGGGTATAACTAAAACAACAACCAGTGCTAATAATAAGAAAAGACAAAAATGAAAAGCAAACCTAAGATTATATACAATAGACACCCTCTTAGAACCTAGAAGTCATGAGTATAAAGCTATTTAACAAGGGTAAATACACGTCCCAAAAGTTGACCACAATAAGCCATCTCAAAGGCAAAAGATAATCTAACATATGTATAGAAGGAGATAAGATGATCTGTAATGCCAAGTGCTCACCCTCGTTGCTGGTATCCCCACGCCGTAAAAGATTGCATGAACGATCACCACTGGTAGCTGGTACTAGGACCTACATCATGCGAAGATACAGAGTGTAGCATAAGTACCAAAACAAGGTACTTAGTAAGTATCATAGGCCGACCAACAAAAAAAATAAAGACAATGAGAAAAGATAGAATCTAGACACCAACAGAGGTCAAAATGGAAATGAAAGGACGGAACATGAGCATACCAAAATTAAATCTAAGTACAACTAAACTAAAGCCCAGAAGGTACACTCGTGCGCAAGTTTAAATAAAACCTGAATGGACCCCCATAAGCCCGACAGGTACATATGATAACTAAGCTCCAAACACAAGAGTAATCCAGATCAGAATCCAATAACCAGTCCACTCCCAGCTCCAATAGCAAGAGTGACACCTAACTCAACCATTCAACTCCCAGCCCAACTAGCAAGAGTGACTATCACACCAGGCCGCCCAGTCATATAATCCACTCCTAGGGGCGTCAAGGGCCCAACTAGCAAGAGTAACTCAGGAGCATGTCAACTTCGTAGAGGATCTCAGGTATCCATGCCACCCAACAAGACAACCCACTCCTAGGGGCTAGGAAGAGTGCTGGGGGCATATCAACTCTAAAGAGGATCTTAAGTAGGCTCTGAACCACCGTGGATCAGCGTCCACCCTCAATGATATCACAAAAGGCTCCCTGCCTAAAGTTCTCCAATCCTAAGAAAGCACACAACCCCTGGTAATGCATCGGAGTCGCAAAAATAGGGAGATGACACAGAAAGCTAACAAGCATTGCAAATGCCTAAGCTAAGGCTCATACTATCATACCCAAGTCTGCTATTCCAGTCTACAAGGACCTAGTCCATCTGAAATGACATCAGAGACATATCATAGTCACAAGGTGCATGGGTCTAAGGCAACACTAGTCTATCTTAGACTAAGGCCAAAAATGCTCCAAAAACATGTAACCATGTAGGTAAATCTTATAGCATGCTATAACAAATATACAAACCTCTATCAACATGGTACTACCCTTGAAATAGTATAAATCAACCCTAGATCATGGTTTTCAAAAATAAAAGTAGAAATAACTAGGTGTCCGTCCCCAATTCACACTCATCATAATGAATTCACACATTCATGCTCAGTCTAGATAGAAAGGAAGCCGTAGCCTACTTGCAGGCTGACCACACGCTCTAAATCACAAGGCTGAGGCCTTTCCCTTCCAAACGAACTTTGAACGATGCCACACTATCAATATAGGATCACAACGTCAATACAACCATTTAGACACCAAAATCACCCAATACGGGGACAAGCCAATTTTTAGAGTCAAACGAGAATAGTGGGATCGATATTGAAAATTCCGAAATTGATTCCGTCAAAAAGGTCCTAATCTATGCCTTGAACTTATGTCCCAAAATAGAACACAATTTGAGGCTCAAAAATCAGCTAACACAACAATACAACAAAAACTTAATTGAAAAGAAAGAGGCAGATTCTTTCAAGCTATTTTTACCTCGAACAGAGTGCTACTGACTAAATCCAATCACTCCACCACGTAGACCCGACAACAACGAGCGTGTGGATCTTCAAATTACTAAAATCTGTGTTAATAGAAGGGAGAAATCGCCAAAATACCAACTGAGCAAAGGTTGTCTCGCGACCAGCCTTATATTGGCACGACGCCCGGCCGATGCAAATGCGGCAAGGCCGTGTGAACGTGCGTTCCAGCGTGCCATCTGTGAACGCGGCACCCACGCCAGCTCACCTGCGTTCACGAACGCTGACAGCCTCAGTTGACAGCAAAAAAGGCTTTGGCCTCAAAACTCCAACGGGGTGCCCGAGACTCGTTCAGAACCCTGTGCATGTAAACAAAGTATGCTACCCAATCAGAAACGACATCCAGACTGAATAAAACATTGAAATTCCTATCTGAGGTTGTTTCGATTAAAAGTGGGTCCCACACCTGATTTCTATTTTAAACCAAATTCCACAAAGGGCCTCAAGATTAGCCCGAAAACCTCGGGACCTAAACAAAGGGTCATTCAAGACCAAACTTAACATTTTGGAGCTAACCATACTATCAAAATTCTCATCCGAGCTCATTTTCTCAGAATATTGACTAAAGTCAAACTTAGGCTTCAACTTGAAAGTTAAAACACCTAATCGTACAGACTCACACCTAAAGCCTCGAGAGTCATGATTACTATGCTACTAGACTAAAATGACCCTTCTGGAGGTGACGGAATTGTAAGAAATAAATTCTAAGTTCAACTTCCTGAACTTCTGATAAAAAATGACCATTCAAGGTTCAGAAACTCTTAAAACACTAAAACTCGCATAAAAACCAAACGAACAACTAGGTGACCGAACTATCCATCCCCGCTAGTCATAAATGAGTTAAGTTCGCTACATGAAAGCTATAAATGACGAGCAGGAGGTATAAACACCGAAATGACCTGAAGGTTATTACACTATATTACTTGTGTGACCACGTACACTTGAATATGCATTTGGAAGCAATAAGTTATTGGCGCCGCTGCCAGGGACTTAGAAATTAATTATTCTTCTAGGTTATACTTTTTATTTTTATTTATTTAAGTTTTTTTTATAATTTCCTTTCAACAATTTTTTTTCCTTCGAATAATTTGGTACTCTTATTGATATGGATGATTGGGATAAATTGTGGTTAGGTGATGGATATCCTTGTAAGTATTGTGATGGACTCCACTTGGATATCGCGTGTCTTATATGTCTTATATATGGTGGTAAAGATTTCCATGAAAATGGTTGTCCTAGCTCTTATGGCCCTTCCCTGAAACCCTATTATGATTCTTCTGTTATTTGTGATGTTGGCGGGAGTGATGAACTGGAGAATGTGGAACAAGAGGCTCACATTATGGATTAATTTGAGCAACTAGTGGAGGAAAAAGAGAAATTCCAACCACTAAATTATACTTTATTCCTTAGTGTTAATATTGAGAAGGAGTACAAAAGTGAGAATGTTGTAAATAATGTTGCTTTGGAGTTGAGGCATATTGGACCTCATTCAAAACATTTTCTACATTATACTTGGATGACAACATAAAATTCGAATTATCTGAACTAATGGAGGAGTGTATAGAGGAGGAAAAATATGCATACATCCTAATGTTTTCCAGTCCACATAGACAAAACAACATTCCTCACATAAGGACCAAGAAGTGCAAGATGTAACATCTATTACTTGGTTCCTTTATCTTTGTACCACTTGAGTGAAATAGAATAATTGATGTAGAGTTAGGGGTGAAATTTATAAGTTGGAAGTGTAAAGAAAAGTGGTTAACTTTATCAGGTCGTACCGTGACGTTAAATGAGATGCTTAATTGGGAGGCAACAAAATTTGTAATGTAGCTTATTATTTGTTTTTATTTTTCTAGTTTCATTTTTTTAAGTTGTTTTTGCAGATAAGGTGAAGTCTGAGTACCCATGATTTGAAGCAAGGAGCACGTTTGAGCTTAAGCGTGGGGTGCGTATGACCCTTGATGAAAATTGAAAGAACACGCTACTATCAAGGCCTCGAGGCCTCAAGGGAGTTTTTCTAACCCTTGTTTTATTTTATTTTTTTGATTCAAGTGTGGGTTGGGGATTCTTTTGCATATGTTGGTTAGGGTGAAGTGTGCTTTAGAGTTTTTAAATATTAGTTTTAAAAATTTTAATTATTTTTTTTAAAAAACAATTTTTCTAAAAAACAATTTGTTTTTTCTCAAACAGTTAAGTCCGTATCCAGGCCGCGTCGCCGACCTAAGTACAATTTTTTTTCTTTATTAAAAAAACAATTTTTTTAAAAAGTTTTTCTTCGTTAGTAGAAACACACTCAGCCCAACTCATTCTTTTTTTCATGTCATAAAAAAGTTCTTTTTTTCACTCTTAACTTATGTATTGAATTGATGCACTGGGAATAATGCCATCTTTTAAGTGTGGGGGTGGGGGAATGAATCCTAGTTTTTACTATTTTATTGAGTCTTTTAATTTTTAGGATGCGTTCCTTGGATTTTGTTGTTAGTTCTTTTCCCGAGGATAGACCCTTTGAACTGATTATTATTATTTTATTTTCGGGAGTAAATTTTTTCTCTTAATTTTTTTGGAGAGAAAAGAAAATACCTTTTAGACTTGTTTGATACTTGCTACTTGGGCCTAATTTTGAGTAGTTCTTTCTTCTGAATGTTTGATTGCTAGTGAAATTGTAAATTCTTTGACACTAAAGGCTCATGGTTGTGACTTTATATATAACTCATTTTATTTTGTAGTTTGTAATGATCTTGTATCTCTTTGAAGTGGAATTGATCCATCTTGATTGATGCTTGTGCCATATGTGGTGAGAACTTGTTTATTCCATGTTTGCATCTTAGTCTAGAACTTGCCCTGCATGTGAAGCAAAATAAAAAGTGTTGCTCTGTTTAGAAGATGATAGTAGGCTTTCTTTGATTTGTCTAGTGAATTTTAGCCTTTTAAAGATAGTTATCACTAGTTAACCCTTTTGAGCATGTAACCTTTTGTTGATAGCCATATTTTGCTCTTAACTATTTTGTTGAATCCCTAGTTTTTACATCTTACTTCCTTGAGCACTGTAGCATAGACTTATTATAATTGTTAAATCTGAAGAAAAATTGATGGTTGAGTGAAAATAGGTAATCAATGATAGCTACAAAGTGATTAAAAAGCCCTCTTTGAAAAAATGTAACATGAAAAAAAACCAAAAAATTCTTTGAGAAAAAAATGATTGAATCATTCTTCAAATGATGAGAATTACTTGTGAAATAAATAGAGAGGGTTGAAAATAAAGAGAAGAAAATAATGGGTGATGAAGTCTAAAAGTGCAAAGTGCTTAGGAAAGTGTAAGTCACTATTATATAGTTTTCCTGCCCGTACCCTAGCCTACATTACAACATGTTAAAGGCCTATTTGATTATATTCGAGGATGCGTAATTAGTGTAGATGTGCTTAATGGGAAAGCCTATGGTTCTTTGTGCATACATATGAATTTTATTTGTGAGTGTGAGAGTTGTTTTTGATGCTTGATAACACTCAACTATACTTCATCCGATTTTAAGTATAGGCGGTCGCTAACAAGTATAAACCCAACTAAGAGTTGGGGTCGATCCCACAGGGAGTGATACAGTAAAGAATTCAATTAAGAAGTAAAATTGTGTGTAGAGGTAGAAGTTTCGCAATATTAAAGTAAATCTCAAAGTTTTGACAATTAATATCAAATGAGGGGCATTCAAGTAACCAATTTATGACTACTAAAACCGGAAGAAAACAAGTAGATAAGGGTTCTTGGGAGTGTGATATTTTGAATGCTAAATTCGCGTAATGGGTGATTACTAGTTACTCAAAGATGTTGCTTCTCGGTGGGTAGGCTAGATTTTAAGTCCAATAGCCATTTCTCAATCAACTATTGCGATTCAAGTGAGTTCTTTCGAACCTCAACAGGCAAAACACAATCGAACAACCCATTTCCTTAATCAACCCACTTTTTCAAGCTAGATTTGGAAGATTGCAATCAAACCCACTTTCTCAAGCTAGACTCGTAACAATGCAATCAAAACAATCTACGACTATTAATTCGACTCTAACACTTCTTTCTCAAGCAAGTATCGAGCACTAAGCTAGAATTACATTTGCAACTACAATTTCTCAATTAAAACATGAACAATCAATTGAACCCACTATGAAACAACAATAGTATCAGTAACTAACGATACCCATTAGCTAATTAAAGAAATAAACTACATAATCACACCCCCAAGAATGGGGGTTTTATCCAAACATAGTAAAGAATAGGAAATCGTTACCAATGAAGTTTTCCATCCGGTTTGACAACGATCCACAAGTCTTCAAATGCTAGAAATTAGGCTAAAAGTCTCAAAACCCTAAATCTCTACTCAAAAAATGTAAAAATAATGTTCTAGAATGTAAAAGATCTAAAACCCAGGAGTGAACTATGTGGGAACTCCTTCTCTTCTTTTGAAATAAACATTTATACGTTCTCCGAATTTCAACACGGAGTCCACTCGACAAAGTAAGTCGGGCTCACCGAACAGGTCGGCGTTACGCCGAGTGTTCCTTTTCTCGCCTTTTTATCATGTATTTATATCAATTCGTGCTGTAACTTTTGGCGAAGTAGGTCTAGTCCGCCAACTGGTCGGCGATACGCCGAGTGCTCCTCTTCTCGCCTTCTTGGTTTGACTTTTCACTACCTCTTTTCTGTAACCTTTGGCGATCAAGGTCGGCATCGCCGATCTCTTCGGTGCATCACCGAACCACTCGTCTGCTAGCCAAGTTGGTCCTGTCCATGGGCTAGCATGCTGGAACTTTGGGTGAGCTGAAGGTCCACTCGGCAACTCGTCGAGCGGCTTTGGCGAGTACCAACTTTGCTTTCCTTCAACTTTTTCAACTTTTTCACTCCTATTTGCCTGGTAATGTCCTTGCCTTGCTCTTTTGCCTTTATTGCTGCATATTAACATTTTAACATCAATTATGAGCATAAAATAGGCATTGAGGACACTAATTCTCTGAATATTAAGACCTAAATGAGTTGAAATCCCCGAGTTATCAACACCCCCAACTTAAACTTTTGCTTGTCCTCAAGTAAAACACTAGATCAATCAGGCCAATAGGGATGTCTATAAATAGTACTACTTGAGATTCAACATGAATGCACATGAGGTTCAATCTACCCATGCAATGTTCAATTGTGCAGTAGAAGTTTCAAACTGTGACTAGCCATCATCAGATAGAAGTCAATCTCATAATGCTTGCTTCAAATACAAATTCAAGCTCAACAAGTGTATTCGAATGCCCTCACATTAAGAATGATTCCATGCTCTGACAAAGTCCATCAAAGATTATATCATAAGGAATCAAAATCAACTCTCACACTCTCAAAGATAAACACATGCATGGTTTTCCCCATAGGCTTGCCCGTATTTTCCGATCAACACATCATTCGGCTTATGCAATATCACCAAGGTCTTTTAAGGCTTGTAACAAGGCTGAAGGTAAATGTATGATCATTTTGGCTTAGTGACTTCTACTTCATGAAGCATGACTTGCATTTCAATCTCTATCCTTTTCTTTTACTCTTTTCATTTTCACCATCCACCCTAGGTATTTTCAAGCATACAAATTCTTTCCATCCATGCACAAATTGCAAAACTCTTTTTTTTTAATCTTCTTCTTTTGCTTTTTTTTTTATATGGAGGGGTTCCATCTTTTTTCAACACAATTTTGTTTTAAGGGTGAATTTCACAAAGTTCTCGATCAATTTCTTTCCTCATTTTTTACCACACCCCAACTTAGGGTTTTTGACCTAAGTTGGCTATTCAAACGGGGCAAGGCTTCATGAAGGTATTAGGTGGGGAGGAAAGAGGCTAAATGGTTTCATGTTTCATCCAAAGAAAGGGTAGGCTCAAATAGTGCCAAGCTAGGTTCACACTCTCACAAGGTGGTCACAAAGAGGTATAATAGCAATTTGGTTCACTCTCAATAATTTGTGCCTGAGATCATTTCTTTCATTCACCAACGTTAGTCAATTGGACCAACGAGGCAAGTTCTAGGTATCACCAAGCACATATTTCAAGAAAATCTCACCACACAAGTCATTCAACACAATCATCGATAATGACTAAAAATTAAGCTCGCGTGCAACGATCAACACAAGACTCATTTCAACAATCGACTCATCACAATGAGATGCTAAGAGTTCACACATGACTTATGCAACTCAAATTTGCCTCATTGAACTTGCGCGAACATATCGTTCAATCAAGAGCACTATTCAATTCATCGATATTGATCGCAACCGATACTCAAATATGCAAGAGAACAGTAACAATATTCAAAAATTAAGAAATCAAGAGGCAGATTAATTTTGATAAAATACCAACATTCACAATTTTTGCCATAATAAACGCAAAGTTTTCGGACACCGCCAAAAGAGTAAGACACAAAATCATCCCAAAGCATCCAAAACAAAATAAATACAAACCAAGGGGATAGGTATGAAGATAACCTCACCCTAGAAAATTAAACTAAACAGTCTTTTCAATGTAAAGTAAAGTAAATGTCTCAAAAATAAAATAGGAAGATAGTCAAGATCCCCCTCTCAGGCTAAGCCTGGGGGTGAACGCTGTGCATCTGGAGCTCTCTCAATTGGGGCATCAGTACCCGGCTCTCCTCCAGGAGTAGGCTGCGCTCCATTGGAACCAGTCATCGAGGTGTCCCTAAGTGAGGCCTCTGTCGCCATCTGCACCATCGCACCCTCCAATTCCTCAAACTCATCATAAAATGCAGCATCACGGGTCCTAAGCTCCTCCTCATCCATCTCAGGAGTGTCCGACTCATCACCATCATTGGCTAAAATAGCATCTTCGGTCGCAATGGCCGGAGGGAACTCAGAAATAGCTGGAACCTCTGAACTAGGACCCTCAGGAACGTCCACAGTGCCCCAAAGCATCGAAATGTCAATGGACTTAAGCTCTTTCATCTCACGCTTCAACTCAGTAATATCAGCCTTCAAGGCTATCACATCCGCTGACTATCAATCTCCCTGCTCACATGCCTCCACTCACACGGTGAGGGCATCCAATGCCAACCTATGGGCTGTAATCATCTCTCTCTACTCTCTCAGCTCATCCCAGATGGGGGCAAGGGCAGCGAAAATGGCTCGGTTAATTAACCCCGGGATAGCCGCCTCAAATCAGGAAGCACACACATCGGCCGAATGGGCTAGATGACCCATCTTATCCAACATGTCCTGTGTCAACAGGGGTCGGGGAGCAGCAGCAACAACAACAGAAGTAGTAAGGATAGAAGAGCTAGGAGTACCTGACGGCTCACCGGCCTGAGCAGAAGGAGTCGCGTCTGTCGCTAAGGTCTCTAAATCGACAGCCGGGGATGTGTCCACTGGGCTGTCTTCCTCCGCTCAGCCTCATCTCTGGTGTACTCTAGCTCGCCGACACAACTCTGTGATAAGCACCGGGAATGGTAGCGATGTCTGGCTCTGCTTGGGCCTTATGGAAATCTCCTGCTCAATAATCATCCCTAGATTCAGTCTATCCAGGTCAATATAGATCCCAACAGGGCTGCCTTCAGGTTCCAGAGGATAGACTCATTTTGTGATGTTATGTGTGTGCTGCTAATGAACCCGAACCAGTATCTATCAGTGACGTTCATGTCTTTCTTCGCAATCAGAACCCCTGGCTCAATCCATGAAGGTGTGATATCAGAGATCAAGGGGGGCAACCACCTCTTAAGATCATCGAGAGTCTTCTTCTAAATCCTGTCCACCAAGAAATGGACTATCTGAACTATGCACCCCAACACTTCATTGATCTCCGTGCTGATGCACTTCACTTTCTTACCCCACACCGTAACACAATAAACTGGTGCAAATGAACTAGCTTTCTTCTTGCCTTTCGGGATTAGCTTCCTGTACCCCTCATAAAACTCCCAGACCCAAGAAGGTACATATGGGCCTCGGGGTTGTGTAAACCTCTCAAATTTGTGGAAATGAATCCTGTCCCATACAGCTGTATACCGGTCCACTACCCCATCAATGGAAAATCTCTCTCTTCCAGAATGTTATTCAACCCGACCGCCTTTAACTTGTTCATCGAGTGCGGAGGTGGTGCCTGGGCTGGGGGAACTAGTGGTGCCTGCTCAGCTGCCTGTGCTGGAGGTGGGGAAGTTGTCGGAAGAACCGAGAGTCTCTCAGGATCATGTAGCGCTTTGGAGTGAAATTCATCCCGTATTCTCTTCAGGAGTTGATCATCTGCTGGCTCAGACTCGTAGACTGGTGTCTTGGACCCAAACTCTTCCTCACTGGCTTATCCGATGTGGTGAGGTGGGTGGAGTAGACACCTATGCTATCAAAGCTGGAGCTGCTCGCACATGGCTCCGCAGGTTGCTTCCTGTTATCTGTACCCTTTCCCCCTGTCGGAGGGAGTGTGGCTCGCATAGATTTTAGAGGGGAAACTCTGTGGAAATGACCACCCCTTTTTCTTTCTTCAGAGGTGGTTGATTCTTCCCAGGGACCTTGGGTCTAGCCATATCTGCAAGACAATACAAATTGAACAAATGCGGTTTCACAAGGTTTGTAAAGTGTCAAGATTAAAAATTACAGGAAAACTCACTGATCTACTCGGCGAGACGCCGAGCTCATTCGGCAAGCCTTAGAGGGCTCGCCAAAAATTAAAGAATGAATATGCAAAGAAGTCAGCACAAGTTAGCGAGGTTCAGGGTAATTTGGCGAAGCGCTGAACTTGATCAGCGAGCCAAAGGTAGCTCACCGAATATCACAGAAAGATTTTCAACAAACAGGGCTACAAAAAGGCGATATCAAAGGCATTCTTCAAAGCCGAGTAAACTCGGCGAGCCTAGGCATATCACCGAATGTTACAGAATCCAACAATTATATTTCAGAGCAAAAGGGCGTTGTAAGGGGTCAGTTGGTGAACCGCCGAGTCATTCGGCGAGCTCCACTAAGCTCGGCGACTGGTCTCTCATGCCAAAATTTTATCCCGACCCCCAATTTTCAATGCATAATCTATAATAACAAAATTAAAGCCCTAATCTATGAAATTAACGCCAAGCCCATATCATTACCAAACCCAGGGTACTCAGACTTCCTCCAAATTTTCTAAAATCGACCAATCAACGTCCTTTTTCCTTAAGAACGACGTCACACTATCCATCATTGGGAAAGTTAAGTTGTTTAGTAAAATTCGGGTTACTCAAGCTTCACCCACAACAAAGTCAATACGCACAACCACCATTAAAACAAGTTAGACCCGAAATTTAAATTTGAACAGGTCAAAAATCTAACATGCTCGATTTACCCACCAATAATTAACTAATCAATTAATCACACAAGGGCATACAATATATCCAACAACTAGACGAACATGCTTAGGATATTTCAAGAAATTAAAGAAAATTCAGGACACCAACCTCAGAAGTAGATAAATAAACAACGCGGGGAAAGGTGAAAGCACGTAAAACAATGAATTCCAACCACACAGCGACACCCATGCAAAAACTTAACGAAAACTATGATCTAATATGGAATTGAAAGAGTACAAGAGTAAAAAAATGCAAAATAAAGAGGAGTTTTGAATTTAAAACGGTTGAAAGCCTTTTGACTCTTCAGTTCGCACCTCGATCGGCGATGTTTACTCATGTCGCTGACCCATTTGGCGACGCGCTGATTGGAACTTTGCCCGCCAAAGTTACCAGAACTCCAAACCGTTGGTTGGTCAAAAAGGCGATCCAAAAACTGTTATTCAAATAATAAAATCTAAAACGTGAGTTGCCTCCCAAGAAGCGACTTATTTAAAGTCGTGGCACGACGAAGACACGCTTTCAAGATTCATTCTTTGGGCTAACCATGGTATCACTCAGTAAACCTCCTTTTGGCCTTGGATTCAAATGAGCTGAGATTTGACCCATCTGTGTTTCCAGCTTCTTAATAGACACCGAGTGAGAAGTAACAGTTTGGTTCAGAGAAGAGACGTCATCTTTCATTTCCTTTTGCACCTTGTATGATCCTTCCACTTTGTTGAGAATACGATCAAGCATATCTTCGGTGCGGAAATTTTCAGGATCAACCCTTCGCTCTTTTGGCTTTTGACGCTCATGGGGAGGCATATATCATTCTTTGTCGTCATCCCGCTCCCTCCAATTCATACCACGGTCACACCATTCCATATATCAGTCTCTCCAACCATCATCGCGATCCCTGTTTCAACCTTGATTCCCACCCAACCTTGGATAGTTTGGGTGAGAACCCCCTGATTGGTTTGTCAAGAAATGCACTTCCTCATTGTACATGGCCTTAAAGAGTGCTTTATCAGGATTTACTCTACTATTAATTCCAACCGCATTCACAGCCTTGCAACCACTTACCATGGCATGTTTCGTCAATAGGTCCAGTTGAGTCATCATCTTGGCCATGTTTTCATCTCGCTCTCTGTTCTTTTCCATTTGTTCCTTTGTCAGCCCAAAGTTCAAAGGAGACACCTGATCTTCTCTAGTGTACCAAGCTCAATTGACTTTCGTCATCTCATCAAGAATGGTAGATTTTAATCAAAAGGTTGTTGCATAATTCCTCCTTAAATGAGTTGGTCTGCAACACCTTTGTTGACCGCGTTGAGGCTTCGGTAAAAATATTACAACAACACATTGTCCGGTAGCCCGTGAATTGGACATTGGAGCAACACTTTTTGGAACCTTAACCATGTCTCATGAATAGGTTCGCCATCCACTCGCTTGAAGTTTTGAATATTATCTCTCAACTTAACCATCTTTGAAGGAGGGAAACACCTTTCATAAAATGCCTCAGTAAGCTCCTCCCAAGAAGTGATTGATTCCCTTGGTAAATTGGCCAACCACTTTGTTGTTTCCCCCATTAGAGAGAAAGGGAAAAAATGAAGTCGGACTGACTTCTGGGTGATGTTCTTGAAAGAAACTGGCCCACACACATCCACAAAGTTTCGGATGTGGTAATGAGGGTCCTCATGAGAAAGTCCTCCAAAGAGACCCTTCATTTATAACAGTTGCAACATGGTGCTGGTCACGTTAAACACCGCATTGCCCACAGTCGGAGGCAATCAGATAGCACCCGCACTTCCTAACTGCTCCTCATTGACATCATGCAAATTCCTGATGTCATCGTTGTTCCCAATTTGGCTGGCGTTAGTCCTATTTACACTCATCTCTTCATCTGTTTATGAGCAGCCAACAAAGAACACAAATAAGATAATTCAACTACAGTAAAATCAGTTCACGACTAAACTTCATTAAAAGAATTCTAAACACCACTCCCCGGCAGCGACGCCATTTTTGATAATGTTCAACTACACTTCATTCGATTTTAAGTGTAGGCGATCGCTAACAAGTATAAACTCAACTAAGAGTTGGGGTCGATCCCACAGGGAGTGATACAGAAAAGAATTCAATTAAGAAGTAAAATTATGTTCTAATTGTTTGTAGAGGTAAAAGTTTCACAATATTAAAGTAAATCTCAAAGTTTTTACAATTAATATCAAATGGGGGGATTCAAGTAACCAATTTATGACTACTAAAATCGGAAGTAAACAAGTAGAGAAGGGTTCTTGGGAGTTTGATATTTTGAATACTAAATTCGCGTAATGGGTGATTACTAGTTACTCAAAGATGTTGCTTCTCGTTGGGTAGGCTAGGTTTTAAGTGCAAGAGACATTTCTCAATCAACTATTGCGATTCAAGTGAGTTCTTTTGAACCTCAACAGGAAAAACACAATCGAACAACCCATTTCCTTAATCAATCCACTTTTTCAAGCTAGATTTGCAAGATTGCAATCAAACCTACTTTCTCAAGCTAGATTCGTAACAATGCAATCAAAACAATCAACAACTAATAATTCGACTCTAACACTTCTTTCTCAAGCAAGTATCGAGCACTAAGCTAGAATTACATTTCCAACTACAATTCCTCAATTAAAATATGAACAATCAATTGAACCCACTTCGAAACAACAATAAAATCAGTAACTAAGAATACCCATTAATTAATTAGAGCAATCAACTACATAATCACACCCCTAAGAATGGGGGTTTTAGCCAAACATAGTAAAGAACAAAAAATCATTACCAACGATGTTTTCCATCAGGTTTGACAATGATCCGCAAGTCTTCAAATGCTAGAAATTAGGCTAAAAGTCTCACAACCCTAAATCTCTACTAAAAAATGTAAAAACAATGTTCTAGAATGTAGAAGATCAAAAACCCAGAAGTGAACAATGTGGGAACTCCTTCTCTTCTTTTGAAAATTGCATTTATACGTTCCTAGAATTTCAGCACAGAGTCCACTCGGTGAAGTAAGTCGGGCTCACCGAACTTTTCGGTGATACGCCGAGTGTTCCTTTTCTCACCTTTTTGTCGTGTCTTTTTACCAAATCATGCTGTAAATTTTGGTAAAGTAGGTCAAGTCCTCCGAACTGGTCGGTGATACGCCGAGTGCTCATCTCCTCACCTTCTTGGTTTGGCTTTTCACCACCTTTTTTTTGTAACCTTTGGTGATCGAGGTCGGCATCGCTGATCTCTTCGACGCATCGCTGAACCACTAGTCTGCTTGCCAAGTTGGTCCTGTCCATGGGCTGGCATGCTGGAACTCTGAGCGAGCTAAAGGTCCACTCGGCGAGTCGCCAAGTGGCTTTGGCGAGTACCAACTTTGCTTTCCTTCAACTTTTTCATCCTTTTTGCTCCTATTTTCCTCGTAATGTCCTTTCCTCGCTGTTTTACCCTTTTTGCTGCATATTAACATTTTAACATCAGTTATGAGCATAAAATATGCATTGAGGACACTAATTCCCTGGATATTAAGCCCTAAATTAGTCGAAATCCCTGACTCATCAATGCTAAGTCCTTCATTTATATTCAATCTTCTGTATTGAGTGTGTGGACAATTTCTTTTTTTTGAGGGCACTAGTTTCTTGATAAATAGGTGATGTTATTAACTTTCTTTGATGAGAGTAGGTGAACAAACTTAAATTTAATGAGTTCAGAGTCCTTGCTTGAGGTTAGGAGGTTAGAGGTTTGTCGTGTATTTGTATATCTTGCATAATGATTGAGAAGTGTACTTGATGTTTTGAAATTAATGTATGGCCTAATTATTTGTATCAATCAAAGTGGTAGCATACCTAATTTGATATTTTGAGATGAGCTTTAATGCTTGCTCGAGGACGAGCAAAAGTTTAAGTGTGGGGTATTGATATGAGGCCATAATAGATATTTTTAATCATTATTTGCCTCACAATTAGTATTTGTATTTGTCCTTTTTGAGCCTGAATTTTATGGATTGTGCTTTATAGTATATTTTATTTATAGGATTAATTTGTGTGAAGATGAAGAAGTTTGAAGCTAGAACAAATTAAAGATGAAAGAATATAGAAGGAAATCAAGAAGGAAACTTAATGGATTAAATTGAATATTATATATATATACATACATATTCAGACATTCTGCAAATCATGGGAGTTACCATAAAATGCCATGTGGCAACGATCAAAGATGCAACAAATTGTCGAGGCAACAAAACAATTTCACACTGAACCATTCCTTTTTTGTTTTAGGTTCCTAATTTATTTTGGACACAGTTATTTTATTTAGGGTTTCCTACATCTATAAATAGTCCATAAGGATAATTATAAAATGGAGGAGATACTTTGTAGGGAAAAATCATCATAAATCAAGTATAAAGTTGTCAAATATTTTTTAGGATTCTTTTCTTTTTCTTTTTTTCTTTGAGATTAGTAGCTGAAGACCCTTTTTCTGGGGCTGTAGCTATGGATAATTGTTGAATGTCGATTTTTTTGAATTAATATTGGTTATCGTTTAAATTAATTTTGTATTCTTGTTTTAACATTTCATACTTGATCACTTAAAACACTCAACTACACTTCATCCAATTCTAAGTGTAGGTGTAACACCCAGAAAACTAGTAGACTAGACTAGAGCTTTACGTGAAGGTTTTAGAGTTTGATATGAGGGTTAAAATTATAAAATGACTTCCCAAACTTAGAACGAATGTTTTAGGAGTTAAACGTCAAGAAACGACTCCCCAAGGACCAACCAAGGGGTCCTTGAGGAGGACCCTAAAAATAGTCCCTAGGCAGCCTACCCACGAAGGGCATCCACAGATCATGGATAGACCCATGCCCCGTGGGTAGGGGTTGTGGGTCAAGGCCCCAACTTCCCCTATTTTTCGATCCCCAGACCACCACCCACGAAGGACCAGTACGGTCGGTAGACCCACCCACAGTTCGTGGGTCAGTGTCTCGTGGGTGGGGGCAGTTTTGATTTTTTAGTTTTTAAGTTAGGGGTTAAGGGAAGGTTCTAGAATTAATTATTATTAAGTAGGGTCGTTTTATTAGTAATTAGGCCACCTATATAAAGCTATTAGACCATTAATTAAATGATTCCAAATCATTATTTTAGATTAACAAAAGAGACCCAATTCCCTCAAGAAATTCTCTCTCTAGAAGTAAAGAAGAAAAAGAAGAAGAGAAGCAATCTAGGTCGAAATTCTCCATTGATGCAAGCTTGGTGAGGGCTTTATATCCAAGGTATGTTAGCTTATTCATCTATGGATTATTCCATCCATAAAGCCCCCTAGATTTCCCCCAATTGTGAAGAAAACCCCCAATCTAAGCTAGGGTCTCTTCCTATGTTGTGGGTAGTGTTGAGTATGATTCCAATTGAGTGGATAATACTTTTTATGATTGTTTTAGTATTTAATCATGATATATTGTTGATATTACATGTTTTCCATGGCTAACCCTAGTTTTATTGATGAATTTGAAGAATGTGGGTTTGTGCCTTGTGAAGTGAAATTGAAGACTTAGAGTTGATTTTGTAGAATTGATGTTATATATAGTAATTGATCAAGAATAGAAGTATGTAAACTTGAATTGAGTTAGGTCAAAATATTATATGATGAATCTTGGCTAGTAATGAATGAGATTGAACCTTTATGATGAATTATGACTAGAATAGCTTAAAGATGAAACTAGTGACTTGAATGTCTTGTGATCTAGATGTGTGTGGTGATTGTAAGAGGTAAAGCTTGTAGTCATGAATGTTGATCACTAGGGTTTGAAGGTAAAGTTAATAAGATGAATTATACATGTTAAGGCTTGAGAGTAAAAGTTTATATGGGAATAGAAGACTAATGGCTAGAATTATTGAGTAAGACCTTTACCTACCTAGTTAACCTTATGAATGATAGATTGTATGAAGTGATGAAATCAATTGAGTTATGTTGATATCCATGTCTAATGTAGTAATTCTAGATATGTTAATTTGATATGAGCTTTGACCCAAAGAGGGCAAAATATGATATGATGCATGTTTGTATAAATCTATGTACATGCCTTATGAACACTTTGAGAGTGAAGTGTTAGTGATTAGGTTATTGTTGTGGGCTGATTGGAAGGTAATTCTCATGAAATCATAATGAACTTAATGTGAAAGATATTCTCACATAGTAATGGTTCTAGGGTAGAAAGGCTTTCTCACCTAATTGAACCAATGGCTAAAGAGCCGTTATATCTAGATCATGGATGGTGATAGTTGCTCACGCATGGTCTAAAGAGTTATTTAGTGAATTAACTTGGATTGATTGTCAAGGACATCCTTCCATGAATCTTGAGTCCTAGTAGAGACTTAATAATTATCTTGTGGGATTTAGGCATAGCACCGAGTGGATATTGAAATGAGATGGAAGTTCCCACCTAGTTGAGTTTGGGCTTCTAAAATGGGAACTCTCACCTAGAAGAGTCCAGATTTCCCAAAGTATGTCTCATTAGATGGAAGCCTTCACCTAGTGGAGTTTTGAGTTTCTAGTAACAATCTCCGTATCCCATAACTACGTGCCCCGTAGGAAAGTTAGCTAATGGATCCGACTAAGCTAATAAACTGGTCTTACCTTAGGCAAGTAGACCAACCCTTGACGGTGTGGGTAACACCGGGAGGGATCATGTGATAGATCACATGCTCTCATGTCGGTTAAGGCTATATCCCAACTAGAACAAGATTTATAGTGAACTAAGATTATGCTTTGAGAAGCATCTCCTAGAGTTCAAACTTTATGGACTAATATTATGCTTTGAGTAGCTTCTCCTAGAGTCCAACTTAATTAATGAACTAAGATTATGCTTGAAGAAGCATCTCCTCGAGTTCAAAACTATAATGAACTAAGATGTACTTAATGTAGTATCTCATAGTGTTCAAGATAGCAATGAACTTAGATATGCTTGCGAAGTATCTCCTAGGGTTCAACTTAGTAAGGAACTAAGAGTATGCTTAATGAAGTGTCTCATAGTGTTCAACCTATCAATAAACTAAGACTTGCTTAAGGAAGTACCTCCTAGTGTTTTAGGGTCTTAAATAGGGGGACTAGTCTCCAACCAAGAAGTATGACTATGATGACCTAAAGGAGTACTTAGTATGGGTAAGATTATGGGGTCTTATCCATGCATTGCACAAGTATGACTTATGGTTACCTACAAAGTGTTTCTCTTATATGACCTATGTTTGATGGATTGTTGCTATAGTTGCCTTCAATGATATGTTGATTAAAGGTTATAGTTTCCTTGTCTATATGAAGTAGGTAATGAATGAGACCAATAGATGGTAAGTATGAACATTGTGATTCCAAGGTCATGCTTAGTGTGAATGGTATTATGAGATTCCATTCATGCATTGCACAAGTATGCTTTGAGGTTACTTAAGAGTGTAGTGTTCATATGATATGAAGGTTTAAGTGTAGACTATGCCATGAACATGATGTATCTCCTATGCTCAAGAATTATGTCTTATGTTGACTTATGTTTATATGATGTTTATGTTGGAGATTATGATTATGACTATGTTATTGTCTCTTATGCTTATGTCTCATGTTGACTAACCAATTTGATATGCTCTTATGATGTTATGCTACTCTTACCTACATTCTAATCAAATGTAGGGTTCGGGGATTTGTTGTCCATTCTCGAGGATAGGTTTCTAAGGAGCAAGAAGTGGAAGATTCGGTGAGTCCTCATAGTATCGAGGATAAAGCCACCATTTTCTTTATGTCTTTTCTTTATGTTTGAGACTATTTTATGGGCTGTGTCCCAAGAGTTTATTCAAAGTTGTATTAGATGGTTTGAGACAAAGTGTAGTAAGACTTCCGCTTGCATTTTAAAAAGACTTCGATTGTATGGATAAAGTTTTAAAATTTCTGTACTTTTTTATTATCTTATGTTATGATATGCTAAGGGCTTGTATGAGACCCCTTCGGGGTCAAGTACGCCATGTTACATCTAGGGTGTACCCCTAGGTCGTGATAAACTTGGTAAGTTCTAGGATTGTCTCAAACCACGTCTAGTAGAGTCTTGTTCATAAATGTGAAGCGCGGCATATTTATGAATAAGAGGCTATTGGATGTTTATGAAACTTCACTTCTTCATTCTCTAAGTCGTGCCATAGAGTTGGCTCTATTAGGTTTTTCTCCTAATCCGTGCCCTATGGTTTTCAGGCTAATACTAGGGCAAATGCTATGAGAAATGAGGAAGAAAATGTGGATCATGAGGTTCCTCCCCAAGCTCCAATTGATCCTGTAGTTGAGAATGTGACGCATGCGGAGCTTAGGTCTACTATTCAATTGTTGGCTCAAGTTGTTACAACTCAAGCAAATAGGGAGGTGATTGCTCCTATGAACACTAATGTGAATTCCACGGCTTCTAGATTGAGGGATTTTGCTAGAATGAACCCTCCCGTGTTTCTTGGTTCCAAAGTGGGAGAAGATCCTCAAGAATTTGTGGAAGAGGTTTATAAGATAATTGATGCCATGGGGGTGACTTCGGTAGAGAAGGCAGAGCTAGCCGCTTACCAATTAACGGATGTTGCTCAAGTTTGGTATACTCAATGGAAGAGAAATAGGCCGGTAGAAGCGGGTCCCATAGATTGGGAGGTGTTTAAGAAAGCATTTCTTGATAGGTTCTTTCCCCGAGAGTTGAGGGAAGCTAAGGTGGAAGAGTTCATTAACCTTCGTCAAGGAGGTATGAGTGTTCAAGAATATTCTCTAAAATTTACTCAATTGTCCAAGTATGCTCCGGCTTTGGTGGCAGATTCAAGGGATATGATGAGTAGGTATTTGACGGGTGTGTCTAGATTGGTAAAAAAAGAATGTAGTTCGGCAATGCTTCATGATGATATGGATATCTCACGTCTTATGGTGTATGCCCAACAAATGGAGGATGAGAAACTCCAAGACAAAAGTAGGGAGGTGAAAAGAGCTAGAACAGGTGATGGGAATTTCTCCAATGATAGCTCCGATGGATATGGTCAACCTAGGACCCAACAAAAACTTTCCAACTAAGAGAGGGTGTCTAACCCTAAGCCTCTAAGAGGAAGTAATAGTGAATCTGTGTTGCTTAAGCCTACTTGCACTAAGTGTGGAAGGAAGCATTATGGTAGGTGTCTAGCCGACAAGGATGGTTGTTACGGTTGTGGTAATGAGGGTCACAAGATGAGAGATTGTCCAGTACTTAGGGCTAAAGAGAGAGAAGCCAAGCAAGCTTATCTTAGTGGTCCGGATTCCAATGCTCCCAAGCAAAAATAGGTTCTATGCTCTCTAAGCTAAAGGTGAACAAGAGTGACCTCCTAATGTGACTACCGGTATGTGCTTTATGCTTTAGTAGATTCCGGCATTATTTGGTCTTTTGTGACTTGATATGATAGACTTTGATGTTGTCTTTAGTATGAAGGAGCTTCATTGTTGCTTTTATGGGATAAATAATGTTTAGAAGAGTTTGTATAGGCTTACTCCCAAGGGGGAGATAGTGGGCCTAAATAACAAGGCTATTGTGTGTTTATGTGTTGCCATGATTTCCTTATATGATGCATGTTCATGAAAACTTATGTTTTGAAAGAAAATGAATTTGCATAATTATTTCCTCATGTTGTAGTGCATTGAGTATGAGTTGCCTATTTGACTTCATGAGATGAATATATGAGCATGCCTTAGTTCAGAGTTGAGAGATTCCTCCTTGAATAAATGCTTTTTGAGAGTAAATTGCACATAGGCTCCATGAGTGTATGTTGAGCATGTTATGACGAGGAGATGGTAGTTCCTCCTTGAACATGACTAGTTATGAGAATTTCTTGCATCATGGGTTGTTAGATGTAGTTCCTACTCCCTTGTGTTGCATTGAGTATGTTTAGTTTGGAGATGAAATTTTCCTCCATTGTTTGGGTGAATTTGAATGTGTTGCATTCATGATGGGCTGCTAGTCTAGAGTCGTTTCCTTTAAGAGGTGTTTAGAATCGTCATTCGAGGATGAATGTTCCCAAGGGGGAGATATTATAACACCCAGAAAACTAGTAGACTAAACTAGAGCTTTACATGAAGGTTTTAGAGTTTGATATGAGGGTTAAAATCATAAAATGAATTCCCGAACTTAGAATGAAGGTTTTAGGAGTTAAACGTCAAGGTACGACTCCCCAAGGACCAACCAAGGGGTCCTTGAGGAGGACCCTAAAAACAGTCCCTAGGCAGCCTACCCACGAAGGGCATCCACGGATCGTGGATGGAACCACACCCCGTGGGAAGGGGTCGTGGGTCAAGGCCCCAACTTCCCCTATTTGTTGAGCCCTAGACCACCACCCATGATGGACAAGTATGGTCCGTAGACCCACCCACGGTCCATGGGTTGGGGTCTCGTGGGTGGGGGCAGTTTTGGTTTTTTAGTTTTTAAGATAGGGGTTAAGGGAAGGTTTTAGAATTAATTAGTTATTAAGTAGGGTAATTTTATTAGTAATTAGGCCACCTATATAAAGCTATTACACCATTAATTAGATGATTCCAAATCACTATTTTAGATTCACAAAAGTGACCCAATTCCCTCAAGAAATACTCTCTCTAGAAGTAAAGAAGAAGAAGAAGAAGAGAAGCAATCTAGGTCGAAATTATCCATTGATGAATGATTGGTGAAGGATTTATATCCAAGGTATGTTAGCTTATTCATATATGGATTCTTCCATCCATAGAGCCCCCTAGATTTCCCCCAATTTTGAAGAAAAACCCCCAATCTAAGCTAGGGTTTCTTCCTATGTTGTGGGTAGTGTTGAGTATGATTCCAATTGAGTGGATAATACTTGTTTATGATTGTTTTAGTATTGAATCATGATATATTGTTGATATTACATGTTTTCCATGGCTAACCCTAGTTTAATTGATGAATTTGAAGAATGTGGGTTTGTGCCTTGTGAAGTGAAATTGAAGACTTAGAGTTGATCTTATATATAGTAATTGATCATGAATAGAAGTATGTAATTAGGTCAAAAGATTATATGATGGATCTTGGCTAATAATGAATGAGATTGAACCTTTATGATGAATTATGACTAGAAATTCTTAGAGATGAAGCTAGTGACTTGAATGTCTTGTGATCTAGATGTGTATGGTGATTGTAAGAGGTAAAGCTTTGATAGTAAGGCTTGTAGTCATGAATTTTGATCACTAGGGTTTGAAGGTAAAGTTAATAAGATGAATTATGCATGTTAAGGATTAAGAGTAAAATTTTATATCGGAATAGAAGACTAATGGCTAGAATTATGGTGGAAGACCTTTACCTACCTGGTTAATTTTATGAATGATAGATTGTATGAAGTGATGAAATCACTTGAGTTATATTGATATCCATGTCTAATGTAGTAATTCTAGATATGTTAATTTGATATGAGCTTTGATCTAAAGAGGAAAAAATATGATATGATGCATGTTTGTATGAATCTAGGTACATGCCTTATGAACACTTTGAGAGTGAAGTGTTAGTGATAAGGTTGTTGTTGTGGGCTGATTGGAAGGTAATTCTCATGAACTCATAATGAACTTAATGTGAAAGATATTCTCACATAGTAATGGTTCTAGGGTTGAAAGGCTTTCTCACCTAATTGAACCAATGGCTAAAGAGCCTTTATATCTAGATCATGGATGGTGATAGTTGCTCCCGCATGGTCTAAAGAGTTATTTAGTGAATTAACTTGGATTGATTGTCAAGGACATACTTCCATGACTCTTGAGTCCTAGTAGAGACTTAATAATTATCTTGTGGGATTCAGGCCTAGCACCGAGTGGATATTGAAATGAGATGGAAGTTCCCACCTAGTTGAGTTTGGACTTATAAAATGGGAACTTTCACCTAGAAGAGTCCAGAATTCCCAAAGTATGTCTCATGAAATGGAAGCCTTCACCTAGTGGAGTTTTGGATTTCTAGTAACAATCTCCGTATCCCATAACTACGTGCCCCGTAGGAAAGTTAGCTAGTGGATCCGACTAAGCTAATAAACCGGTCTTACCTTAGGCAAGTAGACCAACCCTTGACGGTGTGGGTAACACCGGGAGGGATCATGTGATAGCTCACATGTTCTCATGTTGGTTAAGGCTATATCCCAACTACAACAAGATTTATAGTGAACTAAGATTATGCTTTGTGTAGCATCTCCTAGAGTTCAAACCTAATGGACTAAGATTATGCTTTGAGTAGCATCTCCTAGAGTCCAACTCAATTAATGAACTAAGATTATGCTTGAAGAAGCGTCTCCTAGAGTTCAAAACCATAATGAACTAAGATGTACTTAATGTAGTATCTCATAGTGTTAAAGATAGCAATGAACGTAGATATGCTTGCGAAGCATCTCCTAGGGTTCAAAGTAGTAAGGAACTAAGAGTATGCCTAATGAAGTGTCTCATAGTGTTCAACCTATCAATAAACTAAGACAAGCTTTAGGAAGTACCTCCTAGTGTTTTAGGGTCTTAAATAGGGGGACTAGTCTCCAACCAAGAAGTATGAGTATGATGACCTAAAGGAGTACTTAGTGTGGGTTGGATTATGGGGTCTTATCCATGCATTGCAAAAGTATGACTTATGGTTACCTACGAAGTGTTTCCCTTATAGGATGTATGTTTGATGGACTGTTGCTATAGTTGCCTTCCATGATATGTTGACTAAAGGTTATAGTTTCCTTGTCTATATGAAGTAGGTAATGAATGAGACCAATAGATAGTAAGTATGAACATTGTGACTCCAAGGTCATGCTTAGTGTGAATGGTATTATGGGATGCCATTCATGCATTGCACAAGTATGCTTTGAGGTTACTTAAGAGTGTAGTGTTCATATGATATGAAGGTCTAAGTGTAGTCTATGCCATGAACATGATGTATCTCCTATGCTCAAGAATTATGTCTTATGTTGACTTATGTTTATATGATGTTTATATTGGAGATTATGATTATGACTATGTTATTGTCACTTATGCTTATGTCTCATGTTGACTTACCATTTTGAGATGCTGTTATGATGTTATGCTAGCTATCATATTGAGTACTTTTGTACTAACGCATACTCTTGCCTACATTCTAATCAAATGTAGGGTTCGGTGATTTGGGGTCCATTCTCGAGGATAGGTTTCTAAGGAGCAACAAGTTGAAGACTTGGTGAGTCCTCATAATATCGAGGATAAAGCCACCATTTCCTTTATGTCAGTGTCCCAAGAGTTTATTCAAAGTTGTATTAGATGGTTTGAGACAAAATGTAGTAAGACTTCCTCTTGCGTTTTATAAAGACTTCGATTGTATGGAGAAAGTTTAAAAAATTTCATACTTTTCTATTTTCTTATGTTATGATATTCTAAGGGCTTGTATGAGACCCCTTCAGGGTCAAGTATGCCATGTTACATCTAGGGTGTACCCCTGGGTCGTGACAGTAGGCGATCACAATCTAGTATAAACCCAACGAAGAGTTTGGGTCGATCCCACAGGGATTTATACGGTAGAGAATTCAATTACGAAGTGAAAGGTGTGTTCTAGTCAGTTATAGGAATAGAATTTATCGAAATAATTAAAGTAAGTTGGAGGGGTTGAAAACTTATGTCAAATGGGGGATTAGATTTGTCAATTAACAACTATGAAAACATGGGATTATTCAAGTAGAGAGGGATCCTTGGGGATGCGATTGATTAATTTCCAATTTCTCTATACAAGTGATTACTATTTACTGAAAACAGTTGAATCTTAGTGGGTAGGCTAGACTTTAGATGCAATAGCCATCTCTCGATCAACTATCACGATTCAAGCGAGTTCTCTCGAACCTCGACAAACATAAAAATTATGAACAACTCAAATCCTCAATTAATCTACTCTCTCGAGATAGATTGGTAGGATTGAATTAAGACTTATTTTCTCAAGCTGAATCCACAATAACCCAATCACTACAATCATCAATTGATAACTTTCATTCTAAAACCTCTTTCTCAAGCAAGCATAGAACACTAGGCTAGAACTGTATTTGCAACTAGAACTGTATTTGCAACTATAATTCCTGAATTAAAACTCAGTTATCAATCGAACCCACTTCAAATCAACAATTAAATCAGTAATTACTAACACCCATAAGCTAATTGAGACAATTAATCACATACTTACACCCCCACGAATGGGGGTTTTAGTCGCACATTATAAAAAGCAGGAAAATATTACCAACTATGTTCTCCATCAGTTGGGTAACAAAATTCAAGTCTTCACAATGCTTGAAATCAACTAAAAATCAAAACCCAACTTCAAATTCTACTTAAAAACTCCAAGAACAGTGTTTGGGATAAAAAACTTAAAGTAAAAACTCTCAAACACTGAAAATTTCGGAACTCCTTTCATCATTTAAAAATTCGCATTTATACTCTTCCAGATTTTCAGCTTTTGGACCGATCGGTAGAATTAGTCGAGCATCGCCAACCATGTCACCGATGCGCCAAGTGTCTCTCTTCATCGCCTTCTTGACCTGCCTCTTAACCATTCAACTTCTACAACTTTAGGCGATCAGGATCCTTATCGCCGATCCATTCGGCGGTTTGCCGAAATGCCATTTCCATCGATGAGTTGGCTTTTCCCAAGGGCTGGCACGCTGTAACTCTAGGCGAGCTGAAGTACCACTCGGCGAGCTGAAGTACCACTCAGCGAGTCACCGAGTGGTCTTGGCGATCGTCAGCTTTTTTGTCTTCAGCTTTTCCGCTCCTTTTTGCCCGGTAATGTACTTGCCTTGCTCTTTTGCCTTCATAGCTGTAAATTAGCACTTAAACATCCATTTAGAGCATAAGATAGGCATTGAGGACATTAAAACTATGAATATTAAGCCCTAAATGAGTCAAAATCCAAGACTCATCAACACCCCAACTTAAACTTTTGCTTGTCCTCAAGTAAAACACAATATCAATCAGTTCAACAACGATGTCTACAGATAGTGCTACTCAAGACTCAACATGAATGCACAAAACTCATCAAATTTCCAAAATTTTGGAATCAAAAGCAACTCTCACACTCTCAAAGATAAACACATGCATGATTCTACCCATAGGCTTGCCCATATTTTCCAACCAACATGACTTTCAGCTCACTCAAGATCACAAAGGTTTTTCAAAGTTTGTAACGGGGCTGAGGGTAAATGTATGATCATTTTGTCTTAGTGACTTCTACCTTCATGAAGCATTGTCTGCATTTCACTTTTTCTCCTTCTCTTTCACTCTTTTTGATTTTTCACAATCCACCCTATGTTCTTTTAAGCATGACTCATTGGATACCCCATTTCTTTTGTCCATTTCACAAACTTTATTTCAACAATTCTTTTCTTTTTCTATCTTTTTCTTCTTTCACTTTTCTCTTTTTCTTTTACATGGAGGGGTTCCATCTTTTTCAACATGATCCTTCAAGGGTGAATTTCTCAAACTTCTTGACTTTCCCCCTTTTTCCACCACACCCCCAACTTAGGCTTTTGGCCTAAGTTCGCTATTCAAAATAATCAATGCTCCATGAATATTTTAGGTGGGAATGAAAGAGGTAAAGTGTGTTCAAGTTTCATTCAAAGACAAGGATAGGCTCAAACGGTATCAAGCAAGGTTCACACTCTCATAATGTGGTCACAAAGAAGTATAATGGCAATTTTGGTCCACTCTCCATAAATGATGCCTAAGATCATCTCTATCATTCACCTCCAATAGTCGATTGTACAAACAGGGTAAGTTCTAGGTATTATCAAGCACACATTTCAAGGAGATCTCACCACACATGGCATTCAACACAATCATCAAACAAAACTCTACAATTTTCAGCTTGCGTGCAATGATCATCACAAAATTCATTTCAACAACCCGCTAGTCACAATAAGATGCTAAGAGTTCACATATGACTTATGAAACTGAAGTTTGCCTCATCGGAATCGCACACGCATATCGTTTAATCAAGAGCACTATTCAAGTCATCGGTATTGACCGCAACCGACACTTAAATTTGTGAGAGAACAGCCACATTCACAAATATCAAGAGGTGACAAAAATTTTAATTCGGGTCAAAACCAACATTAACATTAAACCAATGGATCAAAAACAAATATATACCAACAAAATCCAGCATTCATACAAAAATTCACACAAAACACAAAAAGAACAATAATATCCATAAAAACAGCCAAAAAGAGGTAGGTATGAATATACCTCACCCCGCCAAACTAGACTAGCAATTGTCCTCAAATGCAAAGAAATAAAGAGTCTAAACAAGAAACTGAAACAGAGTCAAAATCCCCCTGTCAAGCTAAGCCTGACGTGAACTCTACATGTCTGTGACTCCCTCAGTTTGGGCATCAGTGCCTGGCTCCACACTGTCCTTTGCTCCACTGGAGCCCACTATAGATGTGTCCCTCAAAGATGCCTCCACAACTGTTTGTACCATCACTCCCTTGAGGTCTTCTAAGTCATCATATATAGCTGCATCGCGAACACCAAACTCCTCCTTATCAGTCTCGGGAGCCTCTGACTCAGCATCCTCATCAGCCCTAGCAACATCTCCGATCGTAGTAGCCGGAGGGATCTCAAAACTGGCTGGGAAATCTGCGCTTGGAACCTCAGGGAGGTCCACTGTGCTGAATACCATCAAAAGATCTGTGGATTTCAGCTCATCCACGTCATGCCTCAACCCAGTAATATCATCCTTCAAGGGCATCATATCATCAGACACTCTCTCACCCTGCTCACAAGTCTCCACTCTCACAATAAGGGCATCCAACACCAATCCATGTGCATCAATCATCTCCCGGTGCTCTCTCAACTAAGTCCTGATAGGAGCTAAGGCAGCATCAATCGCTCTCTCAATTAGCCCAGGTATAACAGGCTCTACCCAGGAGGCACAAACATCAGCAGACAGGGCTAGATGACCCATCTTAAACAACATGGCCCGGGTCAACGGGGGTCGGGAAGCAGCAGCAACAGAAGAACTGAGGACAACAGAAGGGGTAATAGTAGAAGTAGAGGGTGCAGTAGTCGAAGTGGCAGGGATACCTAAAGGCTCTCTGGCCTGAGTAGGAAGGACTACCTCTATCAGCAACATCTCCACATCAACCACCGATGAAGAATCCATCGATGCATCTCTCTTTCTCCCAGCCTCATCTCTAGTGTACTCGGCCTCTATCCTCCGGATGTCAGTAGAGGAAGTGGGAGTCACTTCCACATCCATCTTCTCAATCAAAGGCACCCGAGCACATCTGCACAACTCTGTGATCAACAGCGGAAATGGGAGAGAAGTCTGACTCTTCTTGGCCCTCATGGCCATCTTTCGCTCAATAATCAGACCGAGATTTAGTCTCTCCCGATCCATGATACAACCCAACAATGCAGCCTTCGGATGCCTGAGAATAGACTCGTTCTGTGATGGCATCAAGGTGTTGTTGAAGAACCCAAACCAATATCTAGCATCCACGTTCAGATCCTTCTTCTCTATGGGGACACCTGCCTCAATCCACATCGATGTGATATGTGAAATCAACAGTGCTAACCAACCCTTCAAGTCATCGAGGGTCTTCTTCTATATCTGATCCACCAAGAATTGGATTACATTCATTGTGCACCCTAGCACCTCATTAATGTTGGTGCTACTGCATTTAATCTTCCTGCCCTGCACCACCACATGATCTACCAACTTGAATGAGCTGACCTTTTTCTTCCCCTTAGGCACTAGCTTGCCTTACTCCACATAAAATTCTAGGACCCAGGAAGGAATGTAGGAACCTCGGGGCTTGGTGAAGATCTAAAATTTGTGGAAACTGATAGTGTTCCATACCTCCAGATATCTGTCTACTACTCAGTCTGTAGATACTCTCTTCTCCTCAAGAATGGTCCTCAAACCCTCGGCCTTCAGTCTGTTCAACAACCTGGGTGGGGGTGCCTGAACTGGTTGCACTGGAGGTACCTGCTCGACAATCTGAGCCGGAGGTTGAGGAGGCGTAGGAGGCACTGGGATCATGGTTGGATCGTGAAATGATTTGGAGCGTAGCTTCGCTCTCCTAGTTTGGAGGGTCTGATTATCCTCTGGGCCAAACACGAAGATCTATGATCTATCCCCTGAGTTTCCCTCACCGTCAGACTCTGATATGGTGAGATGGGTGGCATAGACACCCATACTGTTGAAGCTCTCCTCAGCCGGACTTGGCTATACGGGCCCCTTACCCTTGCTTTTCCCCCATGTTGGAGGAGGTTTAGTCTGTGTGCTCTGGGAGGGTGCAACACCCTCGTTAATCACAATATCCTATGCACGTTTGCGGGGTGGTTGATTTCTACTGCAACCTTAGGTCTAGCCATACCTGCAAAACAACATCAAATAGAACAATACGTTAGAAACAATTCGAAAAATTATCAAATTAGAAAAATATGCAGGAAATTTTGCCGACTTATTCAGCTAGTCGCCGAACCCATTTGGTGAACCAGATCGGGCTCGTCGACTATTCCAGACCAAAAATTCTCAGAATTCAACACAGGCTAGCAATGTCCAGGGCCACTCAAAGAATCACTTACACCATTTGGTGAACTAATATTAGCTTGCCGAAAGTTACAGAACAATTTCTAGAATTTGGGGGCAAGAAGGGCGATCTAACAGACATTCGGTGAGTCGCCGAGTGAACTCTGCGAGCTCAGGCGTATCACCGAATGTTACAGAATGATTTCAACAATTTTGAAGGATAAAAAGGCTATCCAGGGTTCGTTGGGTGAACCGCCAAACCATTCGGCGAGCTCGACTAAGCTCGCCGAAAGGTCCTTCGTGCCAGATTTTGACCCCAACCTTCAATTTCTAACCCGCAACCCACAATATTGAAATTAAATACCTATTCTATGCAATTAAGCCCAAACCCATAGTATTGATGACTTCGGGGTACTCAGACTTCCCCCGATTTGTGCAAAATTGCCCAATCGATGTCTTTTGCCCTTAAGAATGACATCTCCCTCTCTATCATTGGGCAAAATCAATCAATCGGAGCAATTGGGGTTACTCATACTTCACCCATACCAGACCCAATATTTAATCAACACAAGCCCACAATTTTATCATTCACACAGGCGGGATACTACAGTTATAGGCCAAAATTCGCATAAACAAAGTACGACAAGGGTACACACTAACAACAAACATTCAAACAATCATTATTACGCACATAAATCAACAAGGAACTAATCATGCATTGAAGACTACTAAAAATTTAAAGATGAGCCAACCTTAAAATTGAATAGATGTATGCTAGGCTAGCAAATCAAAGAAAACTGCACAAAATCTCCCCCGAGCAATTGATCCCACGCAAAACAACAAGAATAAGAAACTAACCTATGGTTATGAAAGTGCAAAAGTCGGAAAACAGGAAATGAAGGGAGTCTTTGAATTTAAAAACAATTTAGCCCTTTTGACCCTTCAGTTCGCGCGCCATTCGACGAAGCTAACTTATGTCGCCGACCATTCGGTGATGCGCCGAATGGCTCTTTTGTCCACCGAGTTTTACAGAACCTCCAGCTAATTAGTTGGTCCCAACGGCGAACCAGATCGGGCTCGCCGACCGCTACCTTGGGGTCGCCTAATTGCTCCTCTGCCTAAAACTCTGAATGTTTGACCTGCACATCTAACACCTGTTATTCAAACAATAATAATAAAAGCTAAGAAACTTGGGTTGCCTCCCAAGAAGCGCCTTATTAATGTCTTGGCAGGACGAAGATACACTTTCACGATTCATTATTTGTGTTGTCGATGGTATTACTCGGTAATCCTCGTTTTGGCCTTGGGTTCAAATGAGTCAAGATTTTACCCATTTATGTTTCCAGCTGTTTAATGGACACCGAGTGAGAATTAACCATCTGGTTCAAAGTTGAGACGTCCTCTTTCATTTCCTTGAGCACTTTGTCCGATCCTTCCACTTTATTGAGAATGCGTGCAAGCGTATCTTCAGTGCAGAAATTTTACGGGTCAGCCCTTTGCTCTTTTGATGCTCATGGGGAGGTACATATATCTCTTTGTCACCGTCTCGCTCCCTCCAGTTTGTACCATGGTCACGCCACTCCCTATCACGGTCCTTCCAACGTTTATCACGCTCTCTATTCCAACCTTGGTTCCCGCCTGGCCTTGGATAAATTTTGCGGAAACCTCCTTCCTAATTTGATAGAAAATGTACTTCTTCATTGTACAAAGCTTCAAAGTGCGCATCATCCGCATTTACTCCGCTAACTCCAACTGCGTTCACAGCCTTAGAACTACTACCCATGACATGTTTTGACAAAAGATCCATTTGGGTCATCATTTTAGCCATGTTTTCAT
This sequence comes from Solanum etuberosum, assembly GCA_029582245.1. Classification (NCBI taxonomy): domain Eukaryota; kingdom Viridiplantae; phylum Streptophyta; class Magnoliopsida; order Solanales; family Solanaceae; genus Solanum; species Solanum etuberosum. The sequence continues at coordinate 66,460 of JAJONR010001013.1, read as the reverse complement.
CCCGCTCTTGGTCCTTTTCTATATGTTCCTTTGTCATCCTGAAGGTCAAAGGAGACACTTGATCTTCCCTAGTGTACCAAGCACGGTTTATCTTCGTCATCTCATAAAGAAGAGTAGACGCTATCTCAAAAGGTTGTTGTATAAATCCTCTTTGGACAAGCTGATTAACCACACCCATGTTGACTGAATCTAGACTCCGATAGAAATGTTGTAACAACACGTTGTTCGAGAGTCCATGAGTTGGACATTGGAGTAACAGATTTTGAAACCTCAACCATGTCTCCTGGATTGGTTCACCATCCAACCGTTTGAAGTCTCTCAATGCCATCATCTTCGAAGGAGGGAAAAATCTTATGTAGAACGCCTTGGTAAGCTCTTCCCAAGACGTAATCGAGTTCCTTGGTAGGTCAGCTAACCACTTTGTTGCCTCCCGCATCAAAGAAAAAGGAAACAACCGAAGTCGGACTGACTTTTGTGAGATGTTCTTCAAAGAAAATGGACCACACATGTCTACAAAATTCCGGATATAGTCATGGGAATCCTTATGAGCCAGCCATCCGAATAAACCCTTCATTTGTAATAGCTTCAACGTCATGCTCGTCACATGGAATACCGCATTTCCCACGACCAGAGGTAACCGAATAGCACCCACACCACCTAATTGAGCTTCATTGACATCGTTAAACTTACCAATGTCATCTTGATGTCCAAGTTGGCAAGCGTTGCTTCCGTTCACACTCATCTCGTCACCTGTTCAAGAGTAGCCAACAAAACACAAAACAAAGTAAGTCGATTCATCTACAAGCAAGATTAGATCACAACTAAACATCACTAAAAGAATTCTAAACACCACTCCCCAGTAGCAGTGCCATTTTTTATAATGCTCAACTACACTTCAACTAATTCTAAGTGTAGGCGATCGCAATCTAGTATAAAGATAATGAAGAGTTGGGTTCGATCCCACGAGGAGTAATACGGTAGAGAATTAAACTATGAAGTGAAAGACGTGTTCTAGTCGGTTGTAGGAATAGAATTTATTGAAACAATTAAAGTAAGTTGCAGGGGTTGACAACTAGTGTCAAATAGGGGATTAGATTTGTCAATTAACAACCACGAAAACAGGGGAGTACTCAAGTAGAGAGGGATCCTTGGGGATGTGATTGATTAATTACCAATTTCGCTATATGTGTGAGTACTATTTACTGAAAACCCGTTGAATCTTAGTGGGCAGGCTAGACTTTAGATGTAATAGCCATCTCTCGATCAACTATCACAATTCAAGCAAGTTCTCTCAAACCTCGACAAGCATAATAATTATGAACAACCCAAAACCTCAATTAATCTACTCTCTCGAGCTAGATTGGTAGGATCAAATTAAGACTCACTTTCTCAAGCTGAATCCACAATAACCCAATCACTACAATCATCAATTGAAAACTTTAATTCTAAAACCTCTTTCTCAAGCAAGCATATAACATTAGGCTAGACCTGTATTTGCAACTACAATTCATGAATTAAAACTCAGTTATCAATCGAACCCACTTCAAATCAACAGTTAAATCAGTAATTACTAACATCCATAAGCTTATTGAGACAATTAATCACATAATCACACCCCCAAGAATGGAGGTTTTAGCCACACATTATAAAAAGTAGAAAAATATTACCAACTATGTTCTCCATCAGTTGGGTAACAAATTTCGAGTCTTCACAATGTTTGAAATCAACTAAAAATCAAAACCCAACTTAAAATTCTACTCAAAAACTCCAAGAACAGTGTTTGGGATAAAAAACTCAAAGTAAGAACTCTCAAACACTCAGAAAATTTGCTCAAAATTTTGGAACTCCTTTTCATCATTTAAAAATTTGCATTTATACTCTTCGAGATTTTCAGCTTTTGGGCCGATCAGGTGAATTAGTCAAGCATCACAAACCAAGTCGGCGATGCGCCAAGTGTCTCTCTTCATCACCTTCTTGACTTGCCTCTTCACCATTCAACTTCTGTAACCTTAGGTGATCAAGATCCTTATCGTCGATCCATTCGGCGGTTCGCCGAAATGCCATTTCCATCACTGATTTAGCTTTTCCCTAGGGCTGGCACGCTGTAACTTTAGGCGAGCTGAAGTACCAATCGACGAGTCACCGAGTAGTCTTGGCGATCGTCAGCTTTTCTTGTCTTCATCTTTTTCAGCTTTTTCGCTCCTTTTTGCCCGGTAATGTCCTTGCCTTGCTCTTTTGCCTTCATAGCTACAAATTAGCACTTAAACATTAGTTTAGAGCATAAAATATGCGTTGAGGACACTAAAACTATGAATATTAAGCCCTAAATGAGTCAAAATCCTAGACTCCTCAATCACCATAGAGATAAATATATTGTTTATTCTTGAACTTGAGAGACAGAGAGGTATATAGACCAAATAATACAAAGAGTTCGATCTCTCTTACAAATCACTTGTTTAGATTCGTGTTCAGGATTGAAACCCGAACGAACACCGAGCTTGGTTATGAAATTAGATGAAATATAAATGCTCACCAATCGAGTTCTGTCTATCCCCATTCAACGATGTAGTTAGACAGTCGATTGGAGTAGGCGATTAGAGGTCGAGAGATCATGATAAGAAAATCAACCCTCTAAATCAGTAATTTGATAATTGTAGTTAATTTTTGCATGAGATTTGATACATGAAACCTTCAGCATGCTGCAACCCTGGAATTGTCTCACTTATTGTGGGTTATTTTATTATTTTATTCTTGCATTCTTAGTATTCAAATATAAATTAAACTCATTTGGCACATTTAAATAAATAATTAGACTAGTATAATTTAGTAAAGTCGTTAATAAACAAGTCATTTGGGTTCGATATTCCGGATCTTTTAGAGCCACTATATTACTTGTGCGTTCACGGACAGTTGCGTGTGCAATTGGAAGCAATACAAGGGGTTTATCCCTCACCAAACAAGATGATAAATACAACCCTTAGAAATCATTTTCCAAGGTTTTAGGCAAGATATAAACTGACCCTTGAGAACATAATTTTCCCCTTCTCATGACATGATAGGCTCGTTAGGAACCTTGAATATGACCAATCGGGGTCCTACAATCTATAGAAAAATAACATGCATGAAGCCAATCCATCCCATGAATAACATTAAAATCTAACATATCAAGCTCTATAAGATCAACATGCGTTACTCTATGAGAAACAAAAATAGGTGTCACGACCGAGGGGTACCCCCTAGATGTAAAATGGAGTATAGAACTACGAAGGACTCCATACAAGCCACTTAGCTCTCATAACATAAGAAATAGAACAATAAGAGTAAAATAATAGTTCAAGTCCAAAAAAATTTATAAAAGAAAAGCGGAAGTCTAAAACTCTTGTCTCATCATAGCCATCTATACAATAAAATGCAATTGGGTCTAGCCCATATATCATGTTTAAAAGAGAAATACATGAAAGAAACTAAAATAATGAAATATGTCATCGAAGCATGAGGACTCACCAAAGCACGGAAAAATATCTCAAGTCAACCTTTAGCCACGAAAATTGGGAACCTGACTGCCGGACCTTACATTTGGGAGAAATGTAGGCATGAGTATGCGTTAATACAAAACAATGTACCAAGTATGATAGACATGCATAAAACATTTAAATCATGCTAAAAGGGACATTTCATTTCATGACATGCAATTGACCAAGCTAAAATATGATATAAAAGAGTTAGGAAACATACTTCATAAAAACATGGTTAATGCAAGCGAACATCATCTTTAAAGCCTTTGAACACATATGAGATACTCCTTTAGTAACCTTAGTTCACTATTAATGTGGGGAATTAGCCTTAACCGACATAGAGACTATGTGAGCTATAACATGCCCAATAGGGGTGTCCTACTTGCCAAGGTAAAAACCATAAACTTCTAGCTTAAGTGGATCTACTAGCTAATTAACCTATGAAGGGACATAGTTAAGGGATAAGGAGATTGCTACTAGAAACTCGGCCTCTACTAACGGGAGAGCTTCCATCTCATGAGATTGCTTCTAGAAACCCGGCCTCTACTAACGGGAGAGCCTCCACCTCAATGTCAGTATCCTCTCGGTGCTAAGCATAAATCCCACGGAGTAGTATTTTCTTACTTATTCTAATTATCCATGGAAAGGCATGCCATCTTTCCAATCCAAGCTAAATTCATTAGGATAGCTCTTACTCTTTGATTAAATTAGGTGAAAAAGCCTTTCAACCTAAGAATCATTTCTATGTGAGAAACCTTTATTGCCAATCCTTTCATGCTAGTATGTGTTTATATGAATGTCCTTTCAACAACACTACATCATCATCATCATAGGTACTTTATTGCCATCAAGTCATGTTGTCGTCGGGTGCGAGGAAAACCAACAATAAGGTTCATATTCACATTTTCCCACTTCCAAGTAGGAATACTAATGTCTTGGGATAAACCTCCCGGTTTCTGATGCTCAACTTTCACTTGTTGACAATTTGGACACTTAGTCACAAATTCCACAATATCCTTCTTAATCCCATTCAACCAACAGACCTCCCGTAAATCACGGTACATCTTGGTGGCTCTCGGGTGAATGGAATACCGCTAACTATGGGATTCTATCAAGATCTGTTCCCTTAAGTCATCAACATTAGGTACACATAATCGACCTTGATATCTAAGCACACCAACTCCCCCTTGGGAGAAAGCCTCAACGGATTTCTTATACACCGCCTCTTTCAATTCGACCAAAATTGGATCAAGACCTTGCTTGGCTTTCACATCCGCCACAAAAGGCAATTCAGAACCATTGTGAACCACAACACCACCCTTGGTGGAGTGCATTAGTTGAACACCTAATCGAACCAATCTATGAACATCTCAAACCAACTCTTTCTTTTCTTCTTCAACATGATCAACACTACCCATAGATAACCGACTAAGAGCATCTGCCACCACATTTGCTTTCCGGGGGTGATGAAGAACACTCATGTCATAATCTTTCAATAACTCAGGCCACCTTCTTTGGCGAAGATTCAGATCCTTTTGATTGAACACATATTGCAAACTCTTGTGGTCGGTAAACACATCAACATGAACTCCATACAAATAGTGTCTCCAAATCTTTAAGGAAAAAACAACCACCGCTAACTCAACTATCGTGACTGGGATAATTCTTTTCATGAATCTTAAGTTGTCTTGAGGCATAGGCAATAACTTTCCCATTCTGCATAAGTACACATCCTAACCCAATTCTTGAGGCATCACAATAAACCATAAAACCATCCGTCCCTTCGGGTAAGGTCAACACTGGAGCGGAAGTAAGTCTATCTTTGAATTCTTGATAACTCTTTTCACAAGCTTCAAACCATATGAACTTAGCCTTCTTTTGAGTAAAAGCCGTCAAATGAGAGGCAATTGAAGAGAATCCTTCAACAAACCTTCTATAATAACCGGCCAAACCCAAGAAACTTCTAATATCCGAAGGAGTTAGAGGTCTAGGCCAACTCTTGACCACATCTGTCTTAATAGGATCTACCTCAATACCCTTACTCGAAACAATTTGCCAAAGGAAAGCTATGGACCTTAGCAAAAATTCAAATTTGCTAAACTTAGCAAATAGTTGTTGGTCCTTGAGAATTTGCAATACAATCCTCAAATGATCAATATGCTCATTCTCACTTCTTGAATAGATCAATAAATCATCAATGAACATAATCATAAAGATGTCAAAGTATTGTCTTAACACCCTATTCATCAAATCCATAAACACTGCCGGAGCATTAGTCAACCTAAATGACATCACTAAAAACTCATAATGACCATACCGAGTTCGAAAAGCCATCTTCGGAATGTCATCTTCTTTCACCCTCAATTGGTGATAACCCGATCGAAGATCAATCTTAGAGAAGTAACTTGCTTCTTGAAGTTGGTCGAACAAATCATCTATCTTTGGAAGAGGATACTTATTCTTAATAGTAACCTTGTTCAACTGACGATAGTCGATACACATATGAAGAGAGACATCTTTCTTTCTAACGAACAAAACTGGAGCACTCGATGGAGAGATACTTGGTCGGATGAAACCCTTATCCAACAAATCCTTCAATTGTTATTCCAACTCCTTAAGTTCTGTGGGAGCCATTCTATAAGGAGGAATAGAAATAGGTTGCGTATCTGGGAGAAGGTCAATACCGAAGTCTATTTCCCTTTCGGGAGGAATACCGGGCAAATCATCTAGGAACACTTCCAAAAACTCATTTACGATGGGAACCGACTCGAGAGTAAGGGTTTCCGAATTGACATCCCTCACCCTAACTAGATGGTAAATGCAACCCTTTGAAATCATCTTTCTAGCTTTAAGACACGAGACAAACTGATCCTTAGGCATAGAATTTCCCCTCTTCCGCTCAAGGATAGACTCATTTGGGAATTGAAACTTGATTACACGAGTTCTACAATCAATAGAAGCATAACAAGAATGCAGCCAATCCATACCCAAGATAACATCAAAATCTAACATATCAAGCTCTACCAAGTCTACAAGAGTACCTCTATGGGACAAGGAAACAAGACACTTTCTATAGACCCTCTTAGCCATAATAGAATCACCAATAGGAATAGAGACAAAAAAAGGTTCTAACAACACATCGGGGAGCACATCAAACCTCATAGCCACATATGATATCACAAAAGACAAAGTAGCACTGGGATCAAGCAAAGTATATACATCTATTTGGAAAACTTTTAACATACTGGTAACCACATCAGGAGAACTCTCTCGCTCACCCCGTGTCTGAAGAGCATAGAAACGGTTTTTCTTAGGAGCATTGGAACCTGAACCACTAGGAGTATCTTGCTTGCCCTCTCTTCATTTTGCCGCAAGCATTGGGCAATCCCTCATTTTGTGACCACTCTTACCGCAACTAAAGCATCCATCCGTGCCAGCTAGACACTTGCCCTCATACTTCTTACCACACTTAGCACAAGTAGACATAGGCAATGGAGATCCACTACCATTCCCTCCTTGAGGTTTAGGGTTAGACACCCTATCTTTGTTGAACCTAGGAGGAGCATTGGAGGAACCTTGACCGGAAAACCTTTGCTGAAATCTAGGATGACCATGTCCATCGGACCTTTCTTGTGAGAAATTCCCATCTCCGGTCATAGTCCTTTTTACCTCCCTAGACTTATCCTTGAGTTTCTCCTTCTCAATTTATTGTGCATGCACCATGAGGCGACATATGTCCATGTAATTAATGAGGATTGTGGTTCGGAACTATTTCACAACCATTTTGGACACCCACGAAATGAACTTACTCATCCTAACCCGTGAATCGACAATAATTGTTGAAGCATATCTAGGTAGTTGTGTGAACTTTAGCGCATATTCCCTTAGACTCATACTTCATTGTCGAAGGTTAATGAACGCAAGAACTTTAGCTTCCCTCATCTCAAGGGGAAATAACCTATCAATAAAAGCACCCTTAAACTTCTCCCAATCAAGAGCACCCGCATCTTCCGGTCCCCCTTCTTTCCTTTGGTTTAACCAAGTTCTAGCGACACCTTTCAATTGATAAGAGGTCAACTCCGCCCTTTCCACCGGCGTCGCTCCCATGATCATCAAGACCTTGTAGACCTCATCAATGAACTCTTGAGGATCTTTCTCAACCTTAGAACCATGAAACTCCGGAGGATTCATCCTTGTAAAGTCCCTCACTCTTGAAGCCACCATACTCACATTAGGGCTTGCAGGAACTACAACCTCCCTATTGGCTTAAGCCATCACGACTTGAGTCAACACTTTCAAAGCAACCCTAAACTCCACATTAGATACTTGTTTGGCCAAAGGATCGACCGGAACTTGAGGTGCTTGGGGAGGAGCTTTTTGTTTTGCATTCTCCCTCACATTCCTTTAAGCATAAGCTCTTCGGGTAGCCATATCCTAAAGAACATAGAATACGAATTAGGAGAGAGGTACACTCTATCGCACGACTTAAGGGTAATGAAAGAAGTGGAGTTTCCTAATCATCTTGTAGTCATTCATATATGTGGCGCGCTTCACACTTATGAACAAGACTCTACTAGACGTGGCTTCTGCGATATCCTAGGTCCATTCTAAACCTTGTGCTCTTATTACCAAGTTTGTCACGACCCAGGGGTACCCCAAAGACGTAACATGGCATATAGAACCCCGAAGGACTCCATACAAGCAACTTTACTCTCATAACATAAGAAATAGAACAATAAGATTAAAACAATAGTTCAAGTCCAAAACATTTTATAAAAGAAAAGCGGAAGTCTAAAAATCTTGTCTCATCATAGCCATCTAATACAATAGAATGAAATTGGGCCTAGCCCATACATCATGTTCAAAAGAGAAACACATGAAATAAGCTAAAACAATGAAATCCAAACTCAAGGCATGAGGACTCACTAAAGCTCGGAAAAATAACTCAAGTCAACCTCTAGCCATGAAACTCGGGAACCTGACTGCCAGACACTATATTTGGGAGAAATGTAGGCAAGAGTATATGTTAGTACAAAACAATGTACCAAGTATGATAGCCATGCATAAAACATTTAAATCATGCTAAAAGGGACATTTCATTTCATGACATGCAATTGACCAAGCTAAAATATGATATAAAAGAGTTAGGAAACATACTTCATAAAAACATGGTCAATGCAAGATAACATCATCTTTAAAGCCTTTGAACACATGAGATACTCCTTGAGTAACCTCAGTTCATTATTAGTGTGGGGAATTAGCCTTAACCGACATAGAGACAATGTGAGCTATAATATGATCCCCCAGTGTCTTCCACACTGAAAAGGGGAGTCCTACTTTCCAAGGTAAGGACCATAAACTTCTAGCTTAAGTGGATCCACTAGCTAATCAACCTATGGAGTCATATAGTTAAGGGATAAGGCGATTGCTACTCGAAACCCGACTTCTACTAATAGGAGAGGTTCCATTTCATGAGATTGTTTCAAGAAACCCGACCTCTACTAAAGGGAGAGCTTCCACCTCAATGTCAATATCTTCTCAGTGCTAAGCATAAATCCCACGGAATAGTATTTTCTTACTTATTCTCATTATCCATGGAAAGGCATGTCATCTTTCCAATCCAAACTAAATTCATTAGGATAACTCTTATTCTTTGATTCAATTAGGTGAGAAAGCCTTTCAACCTAAGAATCCTTTCTATGTGAGAAAACCTTTCACATCAGGCTAGTATGTGTTTATGAGAATGTCCTTTCAATAACACAACATCATCATCATCATTGGTACTTTACACTCGAAGCACCCTTAAAGCATTTGCATAGATTTCAGAAGAAAATACATAAGTACATAATTTACCTCTTGAGGTTAAAAACCTACTTTCAATCATCAATGCTTAGAAAATATGGGTTAGATATGGATTTCATCATAAATTCATGTAAAACTAGTAATACATGCTTAATCTAATAAAACTCTTCCTTGAAGATCAAAATCCCTCATCATATGATTCATAACTTGAAAACATGGGGATTACATGGGTTCATGGGGGAAAACATCATAAAAATCATCATATTTCATCAATTCATGCATAGAAGATCATAATCCAATCATTTAAATGAATAATGAAAAGAACCCATGATAATTGAAGAAAACCCTAACTCAATTGGGGAATTCTACCTTTTGAAATAGAGGAATTTGGGAACTCCATTGATGAAAACTATCATACCTTGAATCCAAATGTTAGCCGTCAATGGAGGAATTGAAGCTTTAGCTTGACACCCTAGGTCAATCCTTCTTCTTCTTCTTCAAGTTCTAGAGAGAGAATTATCTGAGAGGGGATTTGGTTTTCTTTTGTGAATTTGGAAGAATGAAGTGAATGGGGTGAATTTGGGGGTAAAAAGACTTATATAGGGGTCATAAACATAGGCAAAATGACGTAGTATAAAAACTAATTAATTAGGAAAATACCAAACTACCCCTGAACTAACTGTCAGCTGTCACCGACCTACCAACTACGGACCCCAGCCGATGGACCGTGGTCTGACCCAAGGCCTATCCTTGTGGACCGTCGATGGTGGTCAGAGAGTTTTGGTCGACCTACGCACCCCTGGACCACGGACCTTGGACCCACCGACGGTCCGTAGATCCAATCGTGGTTCCTTCTCTGGACAACTTTTGAATGGACAATCCACGGACCCACCTACAGTCCATGGTCCAACCCACGAGCCGTGGTTGGCCAGCGTTGATGGCACCTGGGAATGCTGAAATCTGTTATTGTGCCCCTTTCGGACTCGGGGTGTTACAATAGGACAATTTCTATAGACTCTCTTAGCCACAATAGCATCACCCATGAGATTAGAGATACGAAAGGAATTAGGAAGGATTTTGGGACAAACATCAAATCTCATGGCCACATAAGGAGTAACAAATTATAATGTAGTACCCGAATCAAATAAAGCATAAACATCAAGATGAAAGACTTTTAACAAACCGGTCACCACATCTAGAGAACCCTCACGATCCTATCAAGTCTGGAGAGCATAAAATTTGTTTTGCTTTGGAGCACCCAAACCGAAACCACTAGGTTGAACTTCCCTACCATCCCATCTCTTAGTATCAAACAATAGTCAATCTCTCATCTTGTGATCACTCTTTCCACACTTAAAGTAAACATTCGTACCGACTAAACACTTTCCATCATGCCTCTTTCCAAACCAAGTTCAAACGGGGGTAGAAGATCCATTACCACCATTTCCTCCTTGAGGCTTAGGGTTAGACAACCTATCTTTGTTGAACTTTGGAGCCGGAGCATTAGAGGAACCTTAACTGGAAAACTTTTGCCAGAAATTGATGACACCTTTGTCCACCAAACTTAAAATGACAAAAGTCACTATCACAAGTCCTTGCCCTCATAAAATCTTTTGACCTTTACTTGAGATTCTCCTCTTCAACTTTTTTGGCATGTATCATCAAATGAGAAATATCCATCTCCTTGATCAATATGGCGATATGACATTCTTTGACAACCATATAAGACACACCCGACACGAACTTACTCATCCTCGCCCTAGAGCCGGCAACCATAGTTGGAGAATACTTAGCGAATTGATTAAACTTCAAAGCATACTCTTTCATACACATATTGCCTTGGCGGAGACTAATGAACTCAAGCACTTTTGATTCTCACATTTCAAGAGAAAAGAAACGATCAAGAAAAACTTCCTTAAATTTCTCCCAATCAAGTGGACCTACATCAACCACCCTCTGACTCTTTTATTGTTCAAACCATATTTGAGCAACACCCTTAAGTTGATAAGCGGCCAATTCCGCTTTCTCAACCGTAGACAATCCCATAATCCCTACTATCTTGTAAACCTCATCAATGAACTTTTGAGGATCCTCATCAACCTTAGAAGCGTGCAAATTCTAGAGGATTCATCCTAGTGAAGTTCCTTATCCTTGTCGCTGCCATACCCACATTTGGGTTCACGGGCGTATTAGACTCTATATTGTCTTAGGCTGTCATGGCTTAAGACAACACCTGGAAAGAGGCTCAAAATTAGGCATGAGTCCCTTGCTCAGAAAAAGGATCAATCGGAACTTGAGGACCCTCGGGTTACACATTGTCATTTCCCACATTCGTTCTCACATAAGCTCTTCAAGGGACGCTATCCTGAAAAAGATCGAACACGATTTAGGAAAAGGATATTTATAGAGGTAGACTCTATGGTACGACTTTAGAGTAATAAAATAAGTAAAGTTTCCTAAACATTTTGCAGCCTCCTATTCATAAATGTGGCGCGCTTCACAGTTATGAACAAGACTCTACTCAACGGGGTTTGTCAAACATCCTATGACCTTTTTTCTACAACCTTGTGCTCTGATACAAAGTTTGTCACTACCCAAAGTACACCCTAGACGTGATATGGTGTATAAGACCCCAAGAGGCCCTACACAAGTCACTCGACAAACATATACACATAGTAATAGACAAAATTAAAACATTTTATTTCAAGAAAAGGGTCTCAACAAGAAGTGAAAGTCTAATATAGTCTTCACAAACCATCTATTACATCAAAAGGACTATTCAGGACGTAATCCGTACACCACATACAATATTCAGAAAGTAAAGACATAGGAAATAAATAAAATTACATCATCCTCGGAACATGAGGACCCACCAAGTCTTTGAATCTCTATATGATCACTAGCCACGAATGGAGGGAGAAGAGTCATCAAGCCCTACATTAGTGAAAAAATATAGCCAAATGTATGCATTAGTACATGGAATGTACTAAGCGTGAGGGAAATGCAATAAGACATGAAAAATGATCATAAAGGGACATAATTGAAAACATGAGATGCCCGACAAAGCTAAACATCATAAAAGTTTTTAAAGAAACATCATAAATCATGAACATGGTCAATACATCTTAAAATCATTATGAAAGCTTCATAAAATACTTGAAAGTAACTTGTTTTGTTTTGTGGGATATTTACTATTAAACGACATAGACCATGTTAGATATAACATGGAATCCGGTGACTTGCTCCCACACTAAAAAGAGATGTCCTTACTTGCCAAGGCAAGGAACATAAAGTTCTAGCTTAGGTGGATCCACTAGCTATATCGCTTAAGATAACCTACAAAGGCACATAGTTAGGGACAAGAAGATTGCTACTAGAGACTAGACCTCTACTAACGGGTGAGCTTCCATCTCAATATCCTATCAGTTCTAAGTAAAATCCCAACGGAATAGTAATAAACATGAACATGATCCATGGAAAAGTACAATTAAGTTACCATTCCATGCTAAAAATATCATAGAATAGCTCATTAAATCTTGAATCAAGTATAAGTGAGAAAACCTTTCACCAACACCATGATTCCTTAATGTGAGAAAACCTTTCACAATTTCATTGATGCCAATATAAAGCAACCTAGATAATAAAACTTTTTCTTTTTTAATACATGCATAAGTTAAAGAAAATATTATTCATAGCTTCATAGCCTCTTAATTAATTCATTCAAATTATGGTTTATAGTTAAAATCATGATCAATGCATGGGTTCACAGGAAATTAGTTGGAAAATCATGTAATTGAGTCGAAATCATCAAAATAAGATCATAATCAATCGATTGAATTCATAAAAATAGAACCCATGAGGAATTGAATAAATACCTAATCAATTAAGATAAACTAAATTTGGAGAATTTGAGAGACTTTGGGGACTCAACGGGTGAATGGGACCCATTGATCAACTCCCTAAATTCCTTGATTTTGTATCCCTAAGAAATTGATGAAGAAAGGATACCTGAACTTGAAGAACCCTAGCTTCTTCTTCCTTGATCTAGAGAGAGAATTTTGAAGAAAACCTTGGAGCGGGTTTGGGGATTTGATTGAATGAGAGAGTTACAGAACTTTCAAAGGGTGAAGTGTAACTCAGGCTTAGAATTAGGGGTAAAATGAAGTAGTATAGGAATTAGATGTATAGGAAAAGAACCAAATACCCTTAAAATAACTACCGGATTGATCCTACTACTATGACCTATTTCGACGAATCATGCTGGTCAATCGTAGACCAAGTACTAGAGCCTTAAACTTCATCCAACTTTGACAAGACCTTTCTATTTCCCGTTGGACTTCCTACAATCTGTTGACCCAAATCGTAGAACTCAACTTCAACCCCAAAATTTCACTAAGTCTGGAACCTTTTTACGGAACCTTCCTACGGTCCATAGAACATTCGACGGACCGTCTTGGTCAACCATCGAATGTGTTACTAGGACTTGATTTCTAAATTATTTTTCTCATCTCCTACAAGACTGGTCTAGGACCCATAGAACTTCCTAGGAATCATAGACTTGTCTTGTAGACTGGGTCCAGTAGCCCTCTTTTGGCCTTCTTCTCAAATTCCGAGGTGTTACAGACCCAAAGTACACCCTAGATGTGACATAATGAATAAGACCCCGAGAGATCCTAAATAAGCCACTTGACATAAGCATGACATGAATAAAATAAAAATAAATGAGATTATAAGCAATATAAGTCTCAACTCATAAGATAACATAAAATATATCAATAGAGTGCATAAGAAAATATGCGGAATACTACGAAGTATGCCATAATTAAGTCTTCTACTTATAGATGTGACTAGGACAAACCCCTAAGTCACGAATATAATTTGAAAACTGAAAGACTATTGAGAACAATAAACTATCAATGACCTTGCACTTGAATCCTCAGGACTCACCAATCCAAGTGCGATAGCAGAGCAATCAAGTTGATCACGAGCAGCTGGAGGAACACCAGATCCTCTATTATGAAACAATATAGGCATAATATGCATTTTTACTTTAAATGTACTAAATATGGGGAAATGCATAAAGACGTAAACATGATAATATTGTGAACTTAAACATGATATGCTTGATCAAGTAAAACATAGTAAAATCCTTTAAAGATAAATAAAAAATCATGAACAAGGTCAATGCGTATTTGAAAACCATAGACAAAGCTTTGAAAATGCATTTGGAAAAAAACATATTTCATTTGTGGGATATTTAGCGTCAACCAACAATAAGACCATGTGAGCTATAACATGGAATCTGGTGTAACCCTCACACTGAAAAGTGAGAGTCTACTTTCCAAGGTAAGAAATCTGTGTTATTCATTGTTGCTAAGGTGGATAACCTACCTAGGTCACTTAAGAGAATCCTACAGGGGCTCATATTTTGGGACAAGGAAATTGCTACCAAAGACCAACCCTCTACTAAAGGTAAGGCCTCCATTCTAAAGTTCTTTCACAACCCAGGGGTACCCCTAGATGTAACATGGCGTATAGGACCTCGAGAGACCCCATACAAGCCACTTGACATTCATAACATAAGAAATAGAACAAAAGAAATAAAACAACAGTCCAAGTCCAATAGTTTTATAAAAGAAAAGTGGAAGTCTAAACGACTTGTCTCAATAGCCATCTGGTACAATCGAATGAAATTGGGCCTAGCCCATACATCATGTCCAAAACTGAAATGTAAGAAAGAAACTAAAACAATGAAAGTCCTTCCTCGAAGCATGAGGACTCACCAAAGTTTGGGAACCTCGTAATCAATCACTAGCCACGAAGCAGAGAAACCTGACTGTCGGACCCTACAGTTGGGTAAATGTAGGCAAGAGTATACGTTAGTACAAAACAATGTACCACGTATCATAGCTATGCATAAAACATTTAAATCATGCTAAAAGAGGACATTTCATGACATGCAATTGACCAAGCTAAAACATGATATAAAAGGGTTAGAAAACATAAGTCATAAAAGATGGTCAATGCAAGCTAAGCATAAATCCCAGGGAATAGTTATTTCTTACTTGTTCTTATTATCCATGGAAGGGAACGTCATCTGGCCAATCCAAGCTAAGTCATTATCCATGGAAAGGTATCATTCAATAACCAATCCAAGCTAGGTTTCATTAGGATGGCTCTTAATCATTGATTCGATTAGGTGAGAAGACCTTTCAACCTTAGAATCCTTATTATGTGAGAAAACCTTTCACATCATGCATTCATGTGTATATGAGATAAATCCTTTCAACAACACAACCATAACATCATCGTTGATACTTTACTCTCAAAGCATCCTAAAAATATTTGCATAGATTTCATAAGAACATGCATAATTCCATAATTTACCTTTCAAGGTTCAAAACCCACTTTCAATCATCAACATTTAGAAAAAATGGGTTAGATATGAATTTCATCATAAATTCATGTAATTCTATCAATACATGCTCAATTTCATAAAACTCTTCCTTCATAATCAAAATCCCACATCATATGTTCATAACTTGAAAACATGGGGATTACATGGGTTCATAGGGAAAATCATCATAAAATCATAGTATTTCATCAATTCATACATAAGAGATAATAATTCAATAATTTAAATCAATAATCAAGAGAACCATGACAATTGAAGAAAACCCAAACTCAATTGGGGATTTCTAACTTTGAAAATAGAGGAATTTGAGAACTCCATGAATGGAAGGAATCCATGGATGAAAACTATCATACCTTGAAGACAATTGCTAATCTTCAATGGAGGAATTGAGTCTTGACTTGAAACCCTAGGTTGAATTCTTCTTCTTCAAGCTTTCTAGAGAGAGAAATATTTGAGAGTTTTTATTTTTGGTGACTTTGAAGAGAATGAACTAATTTGGGGGTTCAAATCACTTATATAGGGGTCTTAGTGAAGGGTAATACAACGTAGTATAGGGATAGAATAATAAGGAAAAGACCCAACTGCCCCTAAAAATAACTGCCAAATCACGACCCACGGACCCTAGTAGACAGACCGTGGACTGACCGACGGTCCGTTCTGCGCAGCCGTCGACTGTGGTCAAAAAGTCATTTTGGGCTATCGAACCATGGGCCCCCAACCACGGACCGTGGTCTGAGCAATGGTCCGTTGGTCAGGCCGTGGCTCTGGTCTTCGTGACTTGCTTGGGGAGTGCCATCCACAGACCACACCTATGATCTGTGGGTTGGCACCTACAACTTCTTAAAAATGCTATCTTACCATCTTTCGGATATGGGGTGTTACAATATCTCCCTCTTGGGATCATTCTTCCTCGAATGAGATTCAAGCTAGTACGAAGAGAGTAGGAGAGGAACTAACAACCCAACCATCAATGCAACTTCATCTAAATGCATATAAAGAAGGAGGAACTATCGACTCCAAGCGAGGACGTAATTAAAACATCATAAGAGGGGTGAAACTAAATCTAACAGCCCATCATGCATGCAATACACATACCCGAGGAGGAAACATCAACTCCAAGCTAAAAACATACTCAAATGTATATATCCGAGGAGGAACATCAACTCCAAGCTAAAGACTGATACGCTCAAATTACACCTCCCTAAAGAAGTATAAGCGATCGTTGTCAAATAAAGAACCCAACTTGTAGGTTGGGGTTGATACCACGAGGAATATGGTTTAGACTTAAACTTAACTCACTATTATATTCGTTTAGTCAACTTATTTCCGAGACAAGTAAATAAAAGGGGGGGGGGATTTGTGAAACAAATAACTGATTTTTGTTTAAGTAACAAGTGAGCAAGATTCAAACCTTGGTGTTATCAATAAGAGAGAGAAACTAGGGTGTATGTGTTCCCCATAAGCTCTGAACACGGTATTCCTAATAATAGTAATCCTTTCCTAGTGTTTTACATGAAAGTTGGTAAGATATGTATCCCTAAGTGATTGGTCCTCCAAATAGGGAATTTCACTCCGCACCTTGGTCTGGCTACGTGTGTATAATTTACTAACCCTTACCTTTACCTCAGATTAGACATCACATCAATGTATGGCTTAGTTTTCACCCTCGCACCAATTGACATTGGACTATTAGATAGTATCACACTAAATCTCTGTTGATAATTCTTTTCTTATTAACTACCTCCTTGGTCCGGCAAGTAGCAACAAGGCGAGTTCTAACGTTGGCCACCTTAAAAAGACTTCTAAGCGAAAGAATTACCAATACATGCATCAACACTATTCAAGAATTACTTAGTTATTATTCATACGTTGTTAATTGCTCATGGTTCCCACAACCCTAGTTGTGGATTTAGTTACTCATGCTTGAAAGAACACAATTCATATTTTTGTAAAGAGAATTCATGAACTTACGTTTAGAGTAGAAGAAACCCGTAATCTCTAAAAATCATATAAACCGAAAATCAAATTGCCAAAGTTTGCAAGTTAATTCCCAAGAAAATATTAAGAACTAAAAGTAAACAATAATGGCTAACCCCCAAAAATGAGGTTTACATACCCTATTTATAGAAAAACATGTCCTAAACAAAAAGGAAACAAAATAAGGAAATAAATTTTCTGGACGTGGCTTTGGTCGACGACTCGACCTACGGACCGTGGGTCTACCTACGGTCCGTAGGTCCCCTCCGTTGGTCAACACTTAGACTTATTCTGCAAGGCCTGGAACCTTCAACTCCCAGTTCATCACTGACGGACGTGCAGGACGGACCGTAGGTTGACCTACGGTCCTTGGGTCCTCTTACGTGGCTCCACACTTAGGATTTTCCTCAGGTACTGGAACTTCGACTCTCTGAACACCTTCTACGGACGTGCAGGACGGCCCGTATGTCGACCTACAGTCCGTAGGTTGCCTCCTGGTTCCACACTTGGTAAGACTTCCTTGATGCTCCCATCTACGCCCACCATCGACGGACCGTCATAGGACCTACGGTCCGTAGGTCCCTTCGTGGGTTGCTACTTCTGCAGATTTTTCAGCTGTCATCTCACTAAATCGCATCCAAGCCTATTTCCTTCAGACATGACACAAAAACATTATTTCCAATACAAAATAGCCCTAGACACACAGAACTCTTAAGTGAAATGTATCAAAAATACCGTAAACTCTCGGTATATCAAAGACATGCTCATAACATCATATCATGTAGTCTACATGCAAATCATACTCATGTGCACATTAACATGCATAAATCAATCGAATTAACTCATTTTCTTAAAACTTGAACTTTTCGTAAATCATGCATCGTAAGGAAATCATGGAAACATATAAGACACATGACTCCAAAACAAAGAACAAACCATAAGGAACTCATTACCTCAAGCTAGAGTAGGAGTAGAAGGAAAGAGATGAGGATACCGGGACATCATATCGGCCTCGGCATCCCAAGTAGCACCCTCAACTAATTGATTCCTCCACAACACTTTCACAGAAGCTACCTCTTTATTTCTCAACTTCTTGACTTGGTGGTCTTAAATCTCAATCGGAACTTCTTGATAAGAAAGATTCTCCTTAACTCCCAAACCTTCTAGGGGAACTATGGATGTTGGATCACCAACACATTTCTTCAACATAGAAACATGAAAAACTGGATGCACCGATTCCAACTCATTTGGCAAATCTAGCTCATAAGAAACCTTACCAATATGTCTCAAAATCTGATATGGGCCAACATATCGGGGACTGAGTTTCCCTTTCTTACCAAACCTCATTACACCCTTTATGGGTGAAATTTTCAAGTAAACCCAATCATAAACATCAAACTCCAGATCTCTTCTTCTCATATCGGCATATGACTTTTGCCGACTTTGAGTCATTTTCAACCTTTCTCTAATAAGTCAAACTTTCTCTATGGCCTCATGTACCAACTCGGGACCTATTAGGGCAACTTCACCCACCTCAAACCATATTATAGGAGATCTACACCTCCTACCATATAATTCTTGTAATGGATCCATATCAATAATCGAGTAATAGGTTTGTTATAAGCAAACCCAATCAATGGCAAATGGTCATCCCAATTACCCTTAAAATCAATCACACAAGTCCTTAACATGTCTTCTAAAGTTTGGATAGTACGCTCCGCTTCCCATCGGTTTGGGGATGAAACGATGTACTAAGCTTAACACGAGTACCAAGACCCTTTTGGAATAACTTGCAAAACTGAGAAGTGAATTGGGTACCACGATCGGAAATACTAGACAAAGGCACTCCATGCAAGTTTACCATTTCTCTCAGGTACAACTTGTCATAGTCCTCCGCCGAATAGGAAACCTTGACTGGAAGGAAATGAGCCAATTTTTTCATCCAATCTAAAATAACCCAAATCGAGTCATGTTGTGGCCGGGTGCGAGGCAAACCAACAATAAAGTCCATGTTCAAATCTTCCCACTTCCAAGAAGAAATACTAATGTCTTGGGACAAACCTTCCGGTATCTGATGTTCAACTTTCACTTGTTGACAATTAGAACACTTAGTCACAAATTACGCAATATTCTTCTTCATCTCATTCCACCAATAGACCTCCCGTAGATCATGGTATATCTTGGTGGCTCCCGGGTGAATAGAATACCGCGAACTATGGACTTCTGACAAGATTTTTTCCCTCAAGTCATCAACATTTGGAACACACAAACGACCTTGATATCTAAGTACACCATCTCCCCCTTGGGAGAAAGCCTCAACGGATTTCTTAAGCACCGCTTCATTTAATTCAACAAAAAATTGATCAAGACCTTGATTGGCTTTCACATCCGCCACAAAAGACGATTCAGAGCTGTTGTGAACCATAAAACCACACTTGGGGGAATCCACTAATTGAACACCTAATCGGGCCAATCTATGAACATCTCGAACCAACCCTTTCTTTTCTTCTTCAATATGAGCAACACTACCCATAGATAACAGACTAAGAGCATCCGCCACCACATTAGCTTTACCGGGGTGATAGAGAACACTCATGTCATAATCTTTCAATAACTCAAGCCACCTTCTTTGGTGAAGATTTAGATCTTTCTGATTAAATGCATATTGAAAACTCTTGTGGTCTGTAAACACATCTACATGCACACCATACAAATAATGCCTCCAAATCTTTAAGGCAAAAACAACCGACGCTAGTTCAAGGTAATGGGTAGTATAATTATTTTCATGAATCTTAAGTTGCCTTGAGGCATAAGCAATAACTTTCCCATTTTCCATAAGCACACACCCTATCCTAATTATCGAGGCATCACAATAAACCATAAAACCATCAGTCCCTTCCAGTAAAGTCAACACTGGAGCGGAAGTAAGTCTATCCTTCAACTCTTGGAAACTCTTCTCACACGGTTCAGACCATATGAACTTAGACTTATTTTGAGTCAAAGCCATCAAAGGAGAGGCAATTGAAGAGAACCCCTCAACAAACCTTCTATAGTAACTGGCTAAACCCAAGAAACTGCTAATATCCGAAGGAGATATAGGTCTAGGCCAGCTGTTGACCGCATCCGTCTTCTTAGGATCTACCTCCATGCCCTTACTTGAAACAATGCGACCAAGAAAAGCTACGGACCTTAGCCAAAACTCACATTTGCTAAACTTCACAAAGAGTTGTTGGTCCTTAAAAAATTACAAAACTATCCTCAAATGATAAATATATCATCAATGAACACAATCACAAACATGTCACGGTATTGTCTAAACACCCTATTCATCAATTTCAAAAACGTCGCCAGAGCATTAGTCAACCTAAAAGACATTACAGAAAACTCATAATGACCATACCAAGTTCGCAAAGTCCTCTTGCTTCGCCCTTAATTGGTGATAACCCGATCGAAGGTCAATCTTAGAGAAACAACTTGCTCCTTGAAGTTGGTCAAACAAGTCATCTATCCTTAGGAGAGGATACTTATTGATAATGGTCACCTTATTCAACCGACGATAGTCAATACACATATGAAGAGAACCATCTTTCTTCCTAACAAACAAACCTGGAGCACCCCATAGAGAGATACTCGGTTGGATGAAACCCTTATCCAGCAAATCTTTCAATTGTTTTTTCAACTCTTTTAGTTCAGCCGGAGCCATACGGTAAGGAGGAATAGAAATAGGTTGCGTATCGGGGAGAAGGTCAATATCAAAGTCTATTTCCCTCTCGAGAGGAATACCGGGTAAATCATCTGGGAACACTTCCAGAAACTCATTAACAACAGGGACTGACTCAAAAGTAGGGGTTCTGGAATCCACATCCCTCACCCTAACTAGATGGTAAATGAAACCCTTAGAAATCATCTTTCTAGATTTAAGACAAGAGACAAACTGACCCTTAGGCATAAAATTTCCCCCTTTCCACTCTAGGACAGGCTCATTCGGGAATTGAAACTTGACTACACGAGTTCTACAATTAATAGAAGCATAACATGAGTGCATCCAATCCATACCAAGGATAACATCAAAATCAAGCATATCAAGCTCTACCAAGTCAACAAGAGTAACTTTATGAGACAAGGAAACGCGACACTTTCTTTAGACCCTCTTAGCAATAATAGAATCACCAACAAGAGTAGAGATAGAAAAAGGATCTAACAACACATCCGGAAGAACATTAAACCTCATAGCCACATATGGCATCAAAAAAGACAAGGTAGCACCCGAATCAAGTAAAGCATAAACATCAAGTTGGAAAACTTTTAACATACCGGTAACCACATCGACAGAACCCTCTTGTTCACCACAAGTCAGAAGTGCATAGAATCGATTTTCCTTGGGAGCATTGGGACCTAAACCACTTGGAGGAGCTTGCTTGCCCTCTCTTCCTTTAGCCGTAAGCATCGGGCGATCCCTCATCTTATGACCACTTTTGCCACAACTGAAGCAACCATCCATGCCGTCTAGGCACTTACCCTCGTGCTTCTTTCTACACCTAGTACAAGCAGACATGGGCAATAAAGATCCACTACCATTTCCTCCTTGAGGCTTAGGATTAGACACCCTTTCTTTGTTGAACTTAGGAGGAGCATTGGGGAAACCTTGACCGGAAAACTTTTTTCGAAACCTAGGATGATCATGTCCATCAGACCTTGCATGAAAGAAATTACCATCACCGGTTTTAGCCTTCTTTGTCTCCCTAGACTTTTCCTTAAGTTTCTCCTCTTCAATCTATTGTGCATGAACCATGAGACAAGAGATGTCCATGTCATTAATGAGCATGGCAGTACGACACTCTTTAACCACTATTTCGGACACACCCAAAATGAACTTACTCATCCTTGCCCTTGAATCGAAAACCATTGTTGGAGCATATTTAGACAATTGTGTAAACTTTAGAGCATATTCGAAGGTTGATGAATTCAAGCACCTTGGCTTCCCTCATCTCAAGGGAAAAAAACCTATCAAGGAAAGTGACCTTAAACTTGTCCCAATCAAGAGGACCCGCATCTTCCAGTTTCCCTTCTTTCCATTGGTTGTACCATATTTGAGCTACAACCTTAAGTTGTTAAGCGGATAACTCCACCTTTTCCACCGGCGTCACTCCCATGATCATCAAAACCTTATAAACCTCATTAATGAACTCTTGAGGATCTTCCTCAACCTTAGAACCATGAAACTCCGGAGGATTCATCCTAGTGAAGTCCCTCACTCTAGAAGCCGCCGTACCCATGTTTGTATTCATGGGAACCGCAACCTCCCTATTGGCTTGGGCCGTCATGGCTTGAGCCAACACTTGAAAAACATCCCTAAACTCTGCATTAGTCACTTGCTCGGTCAAAGGATCGACCAAAACTTGAGGAGCTTGGGGAGGAGCTTCTTGTTTCACATTCTCCCTCACATTCCTTCTAGCATAAGCTCTTCGAGTAGCCATATCCCGTAGTGCATCAAATAAGGATTAGGAGAGAGACCTTATAGAGTTAAACTCTATCGCATGACTTTAGAGTAATGAAAGAAGTGGAGTTTCCTAATAATCTTGTAGCCTCTCATTCATAAATGTGGCGCGCTTCACACTCATGAATAAGATTCTACTCGACATGGCTTATGAGACATCCTAGGACCATTCTAAACCTTGTGCTCTGATTACCAAGTTTGTCACGACCCAAGGGTACCCCCTAGATGTAACATGGCATATAGGACCCCAAGAGGCCCCATACAAGCCAGTTAGCATTCATAACATAACAAATAGAACGAAAGAAGTAAAACAACAGTCCAAGTCCAATAGTTTTATAAAAGAAAAGCGGAAGTCTAAAACACTTGTCTCAATAGCTATCCGGTACAATCTAATGAAATTGGGCCTAGCCCATACATCATGTCAAAAACTGAAATGAAAGAAAGAAACTGAAACAATGAAAGTCCATCCTCGAAGCATGAGGACTAACTAACTAAAGCTCAGGACCCTTGTAATCAGCCACTAGCCATGAAGCTGAGAAACCTGACAGTTGGACCCTACATTTGGGGAAATGTAGGCAAGAGTATGCGTTAGTAAAAAACAATGTACCAAGTATGATAGCTATGCATAAAAAATATAAATCATGCTAAAAGAGGACATTTCATGACATGCAATTGACCAAGCTAAAACATGATATAAAAGGGTTAGAAAACAGAAGTCATAAAACATGGTGAATGCAAGCTAAGCATAAATCCCACCGAATAGTCATTTCTGACTTGTTCTTATTATCTATATAAGGGCACGTCATTTTGCCAATCCAAGCTAAGTCATTATCCAAGGAAAGGTATCATTCAATAACCAATCAAAACTAGGTTTCATTAGGATAGCTCTTAATCTTTGATTCGATTAGGTGAGAAGACCTTTTAACCTTAGAATCCTTATTATGTGAGAAAGCCTTTCACATCATGCTTTCATGTGTGAATGAGAAAAATCCTTTCAACAACACAACCATAACATCACTATTGATACTTTACTCTCAAAGCATCTTGTAAACATTTGCATAGATTTCATAAGAACATGCAGTTTCCATAATTTACCTTTCAAGGTTCAAAACCCACTTTCAAGCATCAACATTTAGAAAACATGGGTTAGATATGGATTTCATCATAAATTCATATAATTCTATTAATACATGCTCAATTTAATAAAACTCTTCCTTCATAATCAAAACCCACATCATATGATCATAACTTGAAAACATGGGGATTACATAGGTTCATAGGAGAAATCATCATAAAATCATAGTATTTCATCAATTCATGCGTAAGAGATCATAATTCAATCATTTAAATCAATAATCAAGAGAATCCATGACAATTGAAGAAAACCCTAACTCAATTGAGAATTTCTAACTTTTAAAATAGAGGAATATGGGAACTCCATGAATGGAAGGAATCCATGGATGGAAACGGTCATACCATAAAGCCAATTACTAATATTCAATGGAGGAATTGAGACTTTACTTGAAACCCTAGGTTGCATTCTTCTTCTTCAAGCTTTTTAGAGAGAGAAATATTTGAGAGTTCTTCTTTTTGGTGAATTTGAAGAGAATGAAGTGAATGAACTAATTTGGGGGTTGAAATCACTTATATAGGGGTCTTACTAAAGGGTAAAACAACATTGTGTAGGGATAAAATAATTAGGAAATGACCCAACTTCCCCTAAAAATAACTGTCAGATCACGACCCACGAACCCTAGTCGACGAGCCGTGGACTGACCGACGGTCCGTCTTGCACGGCCATTGAGTATGGTCAGAAAGTGGTTTTGGGCCATCGAACCACAGACCGTGGTCTGACAAACAGTCCGTTGGTCAGGCCATGGCTCTGGCCTTCGTGACTTGCTTGGGGAGTGACATCCACGGACCACACTTACGGACCATGGGTGGCCCCCGTGGGTTGGCACCTACAGCTTCTTAAAAATACTATCTTACCCTCTTTCGGATCCGGGGTGTTACAAGTCCTCTTAGTGCTAAGTAAATTCCAATGGAAAAGATATAATCATAGCATAATACTTGAAAAGGCAAGTTCATATTAGAGTAGATCCTTTCAAACCATAAATTCATATTAAGACACTTACAATCCTAAGCATCTAAATCATGATTCCATTCAAATGTGAGAAAAACTTTCACAAATAATTGACACTTTATCTTAAATGCATCCTTTAGTCATAAATCATCAATTTTCATAAAGCATGCATGGATTCGTAATCATAATTCATAAGTTCATAAAATAGGCGCAGACATGGGTTCATATGAAAACACATGTAATTCATTTAATTAAGTTAAATAATACATAATAAGATTAGATTTAAGTAATTGAATCACAATAAATTGAACCCATGGAGAAGCACATGAAACCCTAAGATAATTGAGTGAAATCAGTTTGAGAGTTGAAGTTATTTTTTTAGAACCCAATGGATGAAAGGGATCCATCGGTGAATTCTCACATACCTTTGGTAATCAAAGCCCAAAAAGTGAAGAAGAAAATCTTGAACTTGAAGAACCCTAGAATTTCCCTTTTGAGATCCTTAGAGAGAACGTGAATCTGTTTCATTTTCCTAGCCTTTAGGCAAGATATGAACTGAACCTTAGGCGCTCATTTCCCCCTTTACATTCTTAGATAAGTTCATTCAAAGCCTTGAATGTGACCAATATGGTCCTACAATCTATGGAAGGATAACAAGAGTGCAGCCAATCCATCTGAAGAATGACATCAAAGTCCAACATATTAAGTTCTGCTAAATAAACATGAGTGACTCTATGAGAAACAGAAACAGGGCAATTCTATAGACTCATTTAGCAACAATAGAGTTACCAACAGGTGTAGAAACTAGAAAAGGTTCTAAAAGAATATTGGGATAAACATCAAATCTCATAGCCACATAAAGAGTCAAAGAAGACAATGTAGAACCTGGATCAATCAAAGCATCTACATCAAGATGAAATACTTTCAACATACCGGTCACAATATCCGGAGAATCCTCATGATCATGTCGAGTCTAAAGAACATAGAATCTGTTCTGATGAGGAGTACAACCCGAACCAGAACCACTACGCTGAGCTTGCCTACCATCCTTACTCTTGCTAGATTGCAAAGAAAATCCTTCACTTTGTGAAAACTCTTCCCCAAATGAAAGAGAATATCTTAACCGGCTAAGCATTTTCCCAAGTGAATCTTGCCACACTTTTGGAAAGAGGGAATAGAAGATCCACTACCACCACCTTGTTGAGGCTTAGGGTTAGACACCCTATCTTTGTTAAACTTTTGACTTGGAACATTTGAAGAATTTTGACCGGAGAACTTTTGCCTTTATTGGGAACTTCCATGTCCACCAGACCTAGAATGAGAGAAGTCATCATCAGCCGTTCTTGCCCTCTTTGACTCTTTTGCTTTCTCCTTTATCTTCCACTCTTTGAATTGTTGGACCTATGTCATCAAATATGAGATATCCATCTCCTTGATTAGTATGGTAGTTTGACATTTTTTGAACACCATCTTAGAAACACCCGATACAAACTTACTCATCCTGGCCTTAGAGTCGACAACCATAGTAGGAACATATTTAGACAATTGATTGAAGTTCAATACTACTCTTTCACACTTATCTTACCTTGCCGAAGATTGATGAACTCAAGCACTTTTGCTTCCCACATCTCAAGGGGAGAAATGATCAAGAAAAGCCCCTTTCAATTTCTTCTACTCAAGAGGACCCTCATCAACTACCCTCTCATATTTCTATTGATTGAACCACACTTGAGCAACACCCTTAAGTTTATTAGTGGCCAAGTCCGCCTTTTCCACTGATGTTACTCCCATAATCTCAACGATCTTGTGGATTTCCTCGATGAACTCTTGGGGATCATCCTCAACTTTAGAACCAACAAGTACTCTAAGGGATTCATACGAGTAAAGTCCCCCACCCTTGTTGTCTTCGTACCTACAGTTGGGTTCATGGGAGAGGCAACCTCCCTATTAGCTTCTGAGGTCATAGATTGAGCCAACACTTGAAAAGCAGCTCAGAACTCTAGCATGTCACACTTTCGAGTTTAAAGAATCACCCGGCACTTGAGGAACCTCGGGCTCTACATTGTCACTTTTATTCCTTCTTGCATTAGCTCTTCGAGGAGGCATATCCTAAAAAGCATCATACAAGAGTAGGAGAAAGATCATTATAGAGATGAACTCTATCTCATGAATTTAGAGTAATGAAAGAAGTGAAGTTTTCTAAACACCTTGTAGTCTCCTATTCATAAATGTGGCGCGCGTGACACTCATGAACAAGACTCTACTCGACGCGGCTTGTCTCACATCCTAGGACCTTTCTAAAATCCTGATGCTCTAAATACAAAGTTTTTCATGACCCAAAGTACACCTTAGATGTGACATGGTGAACAGACCTCGAGAGATCTTAAACAAGCCACTTGACATAAATATAACGTAAAAGAAATACAATAAATGAGATTATAAGCAGTATAAGTCTCAACTCTTAAAATGATATAAAAAATACCAACAAAGTATATAAGGGAATACGCGGAATACTAATAAGTCTGACATAAGCCTTCTACTATCACAGACGTGACTAGGGAAAATCCCCAAGTCATGAACATAATTTGAAAATTGAAAGACTATAAAAACAATAAACTGTCAATGGCCTTGCCCTCGAATCATAAGGACTTACCAATTCAAGAATGATAGTAGAGAAATCCAACTAAGCACGAGCAATTAGAGGAACGTCAATATAGGCACAATATGCATCAATACTTTGAATCTATAGAATATGGGAAAATGCATAAAGACGTAAATATGATAATATAGTGAACTTAAACATGATATGCATGACCAAGTAAAACGTATTAAAAGCCTTTAAAGAAAACTTATAAATCATGAACAAGGTCAATACATATTTGAAAACCAAAGACAAAGCTTTGAAAAGAACTTTGAATAAATCATAGTTAATTTATTGTATATTTACCGTTAACCGACAATAAGACCATGCGAGCTATAAAATAGAATTCATTATAACCCTCATACCGAAAAGAGAGAGTCTACTTTCTAAGGTAAGAACTCTGTATAATTCATTATTGCTAAGGTGGATCCACTAGCTAGGTTATTTAAGACAATCCTCTAGGGGCACGTAGTTAGAGACAAGGGAATTGCTACCAAAGACATAACCTCTACTAACGGTAAAGCTTCCATTCAAAAGTTTTCTCGGTGCTATGTAAGTCTCATCGAAAAGATATAATCATAATCGTATCATAAGTTCGTATTTGAGTAGATCTTTTCAAACCATGAATTCATATTAAGACACTTACCTTCCTAAGCATCTATATCATGATTCTATTCAAATGTGAGAAAGCCTTTCACAAATAATTGACACTTTATCTTAAAAACATCATTTAGTCATAAATCGTCACTTTCATAAAACATGCATGGATTCATAATCATAATTCATAAGTTCATAATCAGAATTTCTACTCATAAAATAGGCGTAAACATGGATTCAAATGAAAATAATTAGAAATCATGTAACTAAATTAAATCATGCATAATAATATTGAATTTAAGCAATTAAATCACAATAAAATGAATTCATGGAGAATCGCATGAAACCCTAATAGAATTGGGTGAAATCAATTTGATAATTGAAGTTTATATTTTGGAACCCAATGGATGAAACAGATCCATTGGTGAATTTCCAAAGACTTTGGGTAATCAAAGCCCAAAAAGTGTAGAAGAAAACCTTGAACTTGAAAAACCCTAGAAATTCATCCTTTATCAAAAGGATCACCTGGCAATTCACCCTTTATGAAAGGGATCAACTTATAAGTCATCCTTTATTAAAGGGATATTCGCTAAGAATTTCTTAGCCACTCAGCCTCAGAACTAGCCAACTCTAAAGCTACAAACTCTGACTCCATAGTCGATCTAGTATTGATTATCTGTTTAGCTGATTTCCATGATACTGCACCACCACCTAAGGTGAACACATATCCACTGGTGAATTTTAAGTTATCTGAATCATAGATCCAGGATGCATCACAATACCCTTCGAAAGTAGAAGGAAATCCATATACATGATCCCATAATTCATGATTCCTCTCAAATATTTTATCAGTCTATTTAAGGCAAACCAATGCTCTTTATTGGGATTATGAGTATATCTACTCAATTTATACATAGCATAGGCAATATCAGGCCTAGTAAAATTCATTAAATGCAATAGACTTTCAATAATTTGAGCATATTTAGACTGAGCAACTGTGTCACCATAATTCTTTTTCAATTTAGAGTTAGCATCATAAGGAGTGGCTATAGATGTCACATCAAAACATTCAAAAAATTTGAGAAGTCTTTCCACAGAATGTTCTTGTGACAACATTATACCGTCTTCACTCCATATAACTTTCATATCAAAATTATTAGACAAAAATAATTTGGCATTTTTCATAATATTTAAACTTGTAACAAATATAAGCATGTCATCAACATACATATTATCACATAATCATTGTCTACCATTTTTGCATAAACACATTTATCCACTTCAACAGAAGAAAAATTGTCTCTCAGTAAGACTTGATCTAATTTCATGCAACTATTTAAAATAATAAATCAATATGCAACACTATGTTCAACATATTCAATAAGCATGCAATCAACAGTTTTGGAACCGATTTTTCTCTTCTTACGTTCAAGCAAAAGAATTTTAGCAAGAGACCCCTACACTTTTAAATGTTTCCATTTATCAAATTATTTGAGTCTAAATAAAATATAAAATCAAGAGACTGCATTGTTTATATGTGATACATTTAACATGTCCTAGTCTAGCATGCCATAAAGAAATAAGCGCAATCATAGAATCAAAAGCAAATACATTTTTAATGTAATCATTGATAACACTCAACTACACCTTTTATAATTCAAAGTCTAGGCGGTCGCTAACAAGTATAAACCCAAAGAAGAGTTGGGGTCGATCCCACAAGGAGTGATACGGTAAAGAATTCAAGTATGAAGTGTAGAAGTGTAGAAGTGCTCTAATCTCTTCTATAAGTAAAGTATTACATGACATAAAGTAAACCAACGAGTTTTAAATATCAATATCGAGAGAGTTTGGTAACCAATTGTTAACACGGAGTTTGAACAAGTATAAAGAGGGCCTTAGGGATGTGTGAGTAATTGAACACTAATTTCGCTTAATAGGTAATTATCAATTGTTTTAAGTTGTTGAATCTCAATGGGTAGGATGAGTTTTGAATATAATAACTATATCTCGATCAACTATCATTCTTCGAGTGAGTTCTCTCGAACCTCAACAAGCGTCGCAATACAAAACAACCTAATTCCTTAACCTAACCCACTTTTTCAAGCTGGGTTGTAAAGATCTAAGTCAATACAATTATCAATTAGTCATTTGACTGTATGCATCTTTCGCAAGCAAACATCGAGAGCTAAGACTAGAACTAAATTTGCAACTTCAGTTCATAGATTAAAACATTAATAAGTGATTAAACCCATTTCAAAATAACATTAAATATAGAAATTGACAATACCCATAAGCTAATTTATGTATTCAATTACATAATCACAGCCATAAGAAAGTGGGGTTTAGCCAATCATAGCAAAAAGTAAGAAATCGTTACCAAAAAGATTATCCATCAGAATTGTCAACAATCTTCCAAGCTTAAATGCTGAAATCAAGACTTGAACCTTAAATCCTCAATAATATATGCTCAAAACTCCCCAAGAGTATTCAATAATGTCAAGTATGTGTAAAAGCTCCAAAACTAGGTCACTCCTGTGCGTACGTATCTCTTTTCTCCTTTCAAAAATCAATTTATACGTTTCCAGAAACATCCCAAAAGTTCAAAATGCGGGCTCATTCGGCGAAGTTAGTCTGGATCACCGATCGACTCTGCGATCCACTGATAGGCCCTCTTCTTGCCTTTTGGCTTGACTTCTGCATCAAATCTTTCTGGAAGATTTGGCGAGCTGGGTCTCTATCGCCATTCCATTCGGCGCATCGCCGAAGTTTCTTTTCACTCGCCGATTTGGCTTGATTCATGGGCTACTTCGCTGGAAAGTTTGGAAAGCTGGAGGCTCACTCGGTGCATCGCCAAGTGACTTTTACGAGCTCCATCTTTTCTAACTTTTTCTCTTCTTTTCACATCGTAATGTCCTTGCCTTGTTCTTAAAACTTCATGGCTGCACATAAACAAATTAACATCAGTTATTGAACATAAAATAGGCATTGAGGATACTAATTAATTGAATAATACGCCCTAAATAAATTAGTCAAAATTTCCGACTCAGCAATCATTAAAAATATTAAGCAAAAATAAGCCATAGTTACAAAATTCTTTGCCAATAAAAAATATTATTTTAATCAATATGACCTCATTATCTTCAAAAGAAATTTTCATTCCACCTTTTCTAATAATCCCAGAGAAATCAAATAGATCTGGATTTCATGAACATGCAATACATCACTCAATGCCAAAGTTTTACTAAATGTGAGTTTGAGAAGAACTTTTCCTTTTTCAAGAAATTTAGTTGTCCTTGAGTCACTAAAATAAACAATTTCTTCTCCTATCTCAACTTGGGTGTATGAAACAAAATCATTTTTGTTTATACAAATGTGCCTCATAGCACCAGAGTCTTATCACTCAGTTTCTCACATTGACCTCAATATTTGTATTTATAATGACCACAATAATCATATTATCCGTTTCAGCCAAATTTATTTTTAGCTTAGCGGAATTTTCATTTATTTTCAATATTTTATAGCATTGAAGAATATTTTTCATGAAGGTTTTATTACTAGCATTGAACTTGTAACTATGTCTATTTACAAACTTGTATTTTTCTTTACCGTAAGCCTTTGGCAGAATGTCTTGAATAGTCTAGTCAGGGTAGCACCAACATCAATATCATCAATAATTTCAAGACACATATTATATGCAATAGTTTCTTACATTGTTGGGGAACAACTAAATATCACAATAATAATATAACTTGTTATTTAACAAAAAGTAGTCCCAAAAATTAGATAAATATTACTACGCTGATATATGAATAATAGTGCATAAAATTAATACTTGAGTCGTGTTGGGCACTGTCCTAAGAAACTTATTTCAACGGTGTAAAATGTCTCTTCGGGATTAAATAAGTCTTCCCTATCTTAAATAGAGGATACAAAAATCAACAAAGCAAGTTATTAGTAGAGAAATAAATAATAAAGCCCGAATAGTTCATTAACTTAAAACAGAAAGTTAAAGAGAGATACCGAAAGGCCAAGAGAGAATGGCAGAGTAAGTTGAGAGAATTAGTTTTCTGTTCTTGATCTCTATTTGAAAGAAAGAAATTGAAAGCAATTTATAGAAAGAGGATACCTATCAAAGGAAGACAAGTGTCGTGGACACTTGAATAACAAAGCTTCATGCAAGAAGCCATTTGTTAAAATTGTGCCAGCACTTCCTTTCTCTTTGCCAACTCTTCAAGAAATATTTAGATTTTCTATTACACTTCTTAATTAAATGGGCTTTGTAAATATATTTTAAAATAAATTCATTTGAAATAAATATTTACTTACAATATTAACTTGACAACTCCTCTCTCTTGAAAGTGAAAGGTCTAACTACTAAAGAATTTCTACATTTTTTCTTTAATTTTTTTTTGTAACTGTACCACATTTAAATCTTTAAAATCTTTGTAGTGTTGATTTTAGATTTTGGAGTGTATTTAATAAATTGATTTTTTTATTTGAGTGACATTACAATTATTATTTTCAAAAGAACTACAAGTTTGGAGGTGATTGTAACATCCGGAAAATTTCCAAGTTAAGACTCGAGTCATTCTTTATGGTGAATAAGATTTGTATCGAGTGATTATAAATTTTCTTAGATGTGAAGGTCACTAGAATCATCTAGCATAAAGTTGAGTTGAAAACTTTCCTTCCGATTGAGTTTCACTATGAGATTTTTCTTGGGCCAACTTCAAACAACCATATCTTTCAATACATAAAATTTAGGTGGACTATGACCTATAAAATCGAAGATCTCTAGTCGTCTTTCCACCGCCACCAAGTTTGCTAAATTCTGAACTCCAAGTAAAAAGTTATGCCCGTTTGAGTGCAGTCTCTCCATTTAAGGCTTTCCATTCATTTTAGGGAAGGGTATTTTGGTCTTTTCCTTTTCCCCACTTGTCTTAACACGTTTTTCCTGACCCAATTAAGGGTATAATCAAATTCTAAATACCCATTCATGTTCTAAACACTTAGGTTGTTAGAGCGAGGTTTCAAGAGGAGAAAAGCGAGGTTTTCAAATGTTCTTCAAGATTCGTTGATTTTCACCAAAAACATGGTTCTTTCCAGGTATGTGAGGTTTTCCATAGTGATGGACCTGTTCTTCCTCATACCAATTATGTATTTCTTCCATTAATTCATTCATATAATCATTTATGTAAATATTCTTGAGTAGTTGTTGAGTTTTATCCCCATTCTTTATCAATGGAGGTTTTGAGTTCTTGAGGTGAGGGTCTTACGAATGAGTGGGGTTTGTTGATATAATTTGAGTGAGATTTCAATGAATTTGTGTTGGATTTATGTATCAAAGAGAGTTTGGAAGAAACCAATCGATTCTAGATGAGTTTGGACCCGAAATATAACAAGAAAATTCATCAGATTTTTGGGTCTGGGCTGAGGCAATGCGCCCCCATAGCACCAGGAGGGCTGGGGAAATGCGCCAACAGTACACCTCAAAGTACTCCCAGTACTTTAGGGGCTGGCGCGACGTGCCCCCACTATGCCAGAGCCTTCTGACCTTTTTCTTCTCCATTCTTCGTCCCGTATGTGTTCCTTTGAATCATGTCTTCGTTCTTTCCTTGATATTAACTCTTAAGGTCTTCATTAATCATTGAAAGATCCTACATATCCTAATAATATCTCTTAAATTACATTTCAAATTAAAGAGTGACTAAGAGGAAAGTTCTAGAGGGTCCTTTGAGTAAAATTTGAGAATTCTTTTGAAATCAACTATAGTTTTGAACTAAGTCTTGAGGAAGTAAGTATGAGAATGAGAAGAGTTACACTGATAAGTTCTATATTATCATCGCGATCCTTGAGTTGAGTCGCTCATGACCATAATTCCGCATGAACTCTATGAATTGATTATTCTTGAGAGGAGTAGTATCGTTGAGTTCTGAGTTCTTGAGTCGTTGAGTTCTCAACTTCTGAGTACTTAGTTTCCATATTTCTATTAAGACCTCTGAGTTGAGTCGTTCATGTCCTTAATTTCGCATGAACCCTATGAATTGTGTTATAAACCTTGAGAAGCTTTTTAAAGCCAACACTTTAGTTTCAAACTGAGTTTTAAGGAAGTAAATATGAGTTTTTCTGAAAAAGAGTTTCTAAAACATGATTAGTATGACGATTGAGTATGCCATTAATATTTAAGCAGTATGGTATCTAGATATGCCATCAATGCTTATGCAGTATGACTTCCTCACTCATCAATGATCATATTACAATATGATTTTTGATATATTTTTGAGAAAGAGTTTTCAAGTATGAATTGAGTAAGAGTATAAGAGAACTAAGTATTCCCAAAGGTATTAATTTTTACATTGATAAAAGAGAAACTTTGATTTCTAAAGAGTTATGAGTTCACATATATTCAAGAGCAGTTACCTCTTTTAAGAGGATAGTTTGAGAAATTATCTCAAACCAGAGGAAGAGTATGTTTTTAAACACTGAGCATGAGTATACATTATTGGGAGTAGTATTGTGTACCAATATGGGGATGAGTTCATACAACTCACATTCCTCATAAACCATGTATGCCAACATGGGTACAAGATCATACTTTTAGATGAATCTTAAGTGCCTACGGGTAGATCTTAGTTGATGTGTCCTATACCGCGGCAAGGTATATGAAAGTTCTGGCAGCGTGGGCGAGACGTTATATCATCACGTAGCTCATAGTGATGGTTGTCGGTTAGAGAGTCTCCCAAATAAGAGTAAAGAGAATTTTATTATATTTTTATACAATATTGAGTTTTATCTCCTGTTTTATAATGTTTTAAATATTGCATCTATCATAGTTGCTATGTATTGAGTTGAGTTGAGGTGAATATTTCTTCTAGCCTTGTTAGTTCAGTTAGTTATTGCTTTTAGTCATCAAGCCAGATATTTGTTTACTCTAACCTTATCACATACTCGTACTGATGTCATTCGACCTGCATCATTTTATGATACATATACAAGTTCTCAGTATCATCGACAGACGTTTCGTTGAGATCATTTGACATTCCAGTCAGCTTTTGTGAGCGTTCTTATATTCTGGAGGACTTCACCTTTACCTTACAGTTAGTAGTTTGAGATGTCGTGGTTCTTGTCCCAATATCATTTTGTTATAGTAGAGGCTTCATAGATAGATAGAGTTGAGGAGTTTTTTTAGTATTTACTCTCTTTGAGTTGTTTTATAAAATATAAATATTCTAATTAAGTATTGTTCAGATTGATTTTCTATAAAGTTGAGTATTTGAGTTTAATGAATTTAATTTAGTTTTAAGCCTATGTATGCTTGAGTTAGTCTTCCGCTTGTAGTCGGCCGGGATGAGGGTTCGCTTGGGAACCAATAATGATTCTCGAGTGCCGGCCACGTTCAGGGTGTAGACTCGAGTCGTGACAGTGATGTAAATATTTAGAATGTTACTTTGTTCTAATTTAAACATTCCACTAGCATTTCATATTTTTTATGTAATGGTGTATATAACAATGACATCTTATTAGGTATAGGTATATCGTTGTGTAAAACAATAAAGTGAAAGTAAAAAATTGATTTCATGCTTTTCGTCATTTGTACCTTGAGAAAAGGACATTTGAGTTATTTCTTAATTTTTTTAGATAAAATATTATTAGATGTAAGTTTTTTTTGGATTGTGGGTTGCCCATGTAGACCGGCCCGATCTGATCTTACCCAATCCGATCAGATTTTATTTAATTTCTAAAAAAGAATTAAATTAAAAGATAGTTCTGTTTTTGAAAAGAAGAGGGAACAATTAAGAGTTTGTAACTTTTCAACTTCTCCTGTTAATAGTAGACTTCTTCTTTGATTGAAAAGGTAAACGAAAAACAGAAGATAAAAAATAGAAAGAAAAAGTTATCCTTTATTCCAGTATTCAATCAACACACTAAGAAGACACTTAGTTTATGAAATTTTACTCCGTTTCCTTGAGAGACGAAGTTGATTTGGGGCAGTTTCGAGTTGGTAGTAAATTCAACTTCTTCCGCTATAAGTTTAAGGTACACATATTGTTGTCTTTGCTCTGAATTTCTTTTATTGGTATAAGAACATGATTGACTGATCCCTTTATTTGATACTTCCATGTAATTTATGGTGGAATCACTATTTTGCAAGTTGTTGAAAAATAATAAATTTAGGATATTTTCTTGAAAAACAGTCAAGAAAAAAA
This sequence comes from Solanum etuberosum, assembly GCA_029582245.1. NCBI lineage: Eukaryota > Viridiplantae > Streptophyta > Magnoliopsida > Solanales > Solanaceae > Solanum > Solanum etuberosum. The sequence goes on along the minus strand of JAJONR010001013.1, from coordinate 29,726 downwards.
ATGGAAGTGGTTAGGATTTTTTTTGAATCCTTATGAATGTGGATTAATCACATTGTAGATAGGATTCTTTATCCTACAATAATAGTGACCGTAGTTTTTTGTTTTAATATGTTTTTTAATTCATAAGAAAAACTGCTTCTGTATTATTGCGCGTCGGGAATTGTTTGTTAAAAACTTTATCTTGAAACTTATATTTTTATTATACTCATTCATAGCTTTCTGTGGATATATTATAAGTGTAAAACAGATTGTAAACAAACGAGATATATTTTTTAAAATTTGGCTGATTTTGGATTATGATCTAGTTGCTTATAGCTTTGCGTGGATATATTATAAGTGTAAATCAGATTAAAAATGAATGAGTTGTGATCCTCCAAATTGATATTAAAATAATCCTCTTGGGTGGAAACTCTTTTGATAAATCATTTTAAATTCTACCAGAAATTTGTGACATACGTTTTCACATTAAATGGTATTAATCATATTTCTAATTTTTGATTCCCATTTCAGATATGGCTGAACGGAAACATGCTTAAATAGCTCCAAGTTGGAGCGATACTGAAAGAGGAGAAAAAATAAATAGTAGAGGATTACGTTGCAAAACGATCAAAATAAAAAATGATTCAAGTCTGAGCTCTCTCACGACCCAGGGGTACACCCTAGACGTAACATGACATACAAGACCCCGAGAGGCCTCATATAAGTCACTTAACTTTCATAGTCAAGATAATAGAAATGCGGTAAATTTAAAACCATTTTCAACACAATCAAAGTTTTATAAAATGAAGCGGAAGTCTCATACAATCGTCTCAAAACCATCTAATACAAAGAGTCATTGGGACACAACCCATACAATGATGTTCAAAACATAAAATGAAGGACATAAGGAAATGGTGCTCAAATCCTCGAATGCTATGAGGACTCACCAATCTTCAAGCTTGCCTTCTACTAAGATTCTAGCCATGGGGATGAGATTCGGGAATGCCGGACCCTACATTTGGATAAGAAATGTAGGCAAGAGTATGCATTAGTACAAACATGTACTAAATATGATAGCTTGCATAAACATCAACATGAGCATAAGAGTTAGACATTATAAGACATAAGCATAATCAATGCATAAAGTAGATCATCATAACATAAAAGGAATACTTCATAAAGTAACCTCAAAGCATACTTAAACAAGACAAGGATAATCCTCCACTAGTCTTACTCATCAAAGTAGGCAACTTTAGGCCATCATCCAAGCTCATCATCTATCATTCTCATCTTTAGCTTATCTTTTATAGACATGGGAATCACCTCCTTGTCTTCCTAAAAAGTCTAATGGGTTGTCGCCTCTTGCCTTACATATATGGTCATGGGTATTCCCCTCCATGTCCATCTTATGGGATCATAGGTATTCACCTCCATGCCCAACATCATATGACACAAGTATTCGCCTCCACATCATTCTACATAAGATACGGGTATTCGCCTTCACATCTTTCATCATAGGGGATCATGGGTATTTTGCATCCATGTCCAACTTTAGGGAATAAAGGTAGTCGCCTCTTACTCTCCTCTAAAGAATATGGGAAATCACCTCATATCCTTCTCATCTAGAGGTTATGGGCGATCACCAGTTGCCTCATCAATTTTAGTCTTTAGTCTAGATTCATTTTAGGTGAGCAATCCTTTCAACCTAGAATCATTCAATGTTAGAAAGCCTAACACTTTCATAACATAAGTAATATATGTGGGAACTATCTCTTCCACAACAATTACATCAAGTCATAACATACGCTTTACTCTCAAAGTCCCATATATCATAATTCATCATATATGCTCACTCTCAAGAAATTCAAATTATAATTAATCATATATGCTTCAATCTCAAAGCACATCTAACGTATCTCATCAATGCTAGAAGAATACATCTAAACCCACAAATTCTCCTTTCGTGGCATAAAACCCATTTACATCAATTTCATCTTTCTAAAATGGGTTAGGCATGGGTACATGTAAATTCATCCTAAAAATATGTATTCCTATCAATTCATGTATAAACAATCATAACCCAATCATTTGGATCAACATTCATCAATACCCACAACTATAGAAGAAAACCCTAACTCAAATGGGGGAATTTCTACTTTTCAATTGGGAATCATAGGGGCTCCATGGATGAAAAGCCATCATACCTTGATAACAAAGCCCAAACATGCTTGAGGAATGGAGACTTAACCTTGATTCTAGCTCCAACTCTTTCTTCTTTTTCAAGTTCTAGAGAGAGAAATATTTGAGAGAAGAACTTTGGGATTTCTTTTGGGATTTGGAATTAATGACTTGAATGGGTGAGTTTTGGGGTTAAAATAACTTATATAGGGGTCTTAGGCTTAGACAAAACAAAAAAGCTTTGATTTAATTAAAACCAGAAAAGACCCAAAAACCCCTGAACTAAAACAGCCGAACCACCACCACGCCTGGCTTTACGAGCCGTGGTGGCTCTAACGAACCGTGGTTGCATCTGTGGTACCTTGACCAATGGCTTGGATTGACACCACTTAGCCCCTCAAACCTAATTCATGTTCACGACCTCTCCCACAGTTCGTGGTGGCCTTCACGAGCCGTCTAGTGGCTCGTGGGGGGGGGTCCTATTTTGGGACAGTTTTCCTAGCTACTGCCTAACCTACCACGAGCCTCACCACGACTCATGGTTCCCACCATGAACCGTCATGGTTGTCGTGGGAAGGTGGGCAGTTCTTGGTGAAGGCTAGGCTGCCCAAGCTCCCTTCCTTGGCTCTTGCCCTCTCACTTAGCCCTGGTTTAGCCTACTAAATTATGAGGTGTTACATTATCTCCCCCTTCGGAACATTCATCCTCGAATGGAATTCTAGACACCTTTCTAACAGAAAAGACTCAAGACTAGCAGCCCATCATGCATGAAACTCATCTAAATGCACACAACCAAGAAGGAAACATCAAATCCAAGCTAAACATACTCGATGCATAACATGGAAGGTAGGAATTACATCTAGCAACCCAATATGCATAAAATCTCAACATTTCTCATGATCAAGGAGGAACTACCATCTCAAAGCTAAAAGCATGCTCAACACAATCTCATGGAGCCTATATGCAATTCGTTCTCAAAAAGCATAGCTGAAGTATGTTCAACAACTCATCTCATGAAGACTGTGGCAACTCACACTCAATGCACTACAACATGAGGAAAATCAATCATGTAAACTCATTTCCCTTTAAAACACAAGTTTTCATGAACATGCATAACATAAAGAAATCATGGAAATATCTAAAACACATATGACTTCAAATATAGATCAAACCATGAGGAACTCATCACCTCAAGTTAGGGGAGGAGTAGAAGGAAAAATATAAAGATATCGGGACATCATATCGGGCATGGACTTCCAAGAAGTACCCTCAACTAAATGATTCCTCCATAACACTTTCACGGAAGCAACTTCTTTGTTTCTCAACTTCTTAACTTGACGGTTTAAAATCTCAACCGGAACTTCCTCATAGGAAAGATTTTCATCAACTTCCAAACCCTCTAAGGGAACTATGGATGTCTGATCTCCAACACATTTCTTTAACATAGAGACATGGAAAACCGTATGCACCGATGTCAATTCATTATGCAAAGCTAAATCATAATCAACCTTACCAACACGTCTCAAGATCTCATATGGGCCTATAAAACGGGGACTAAGTTTCCCTTTCTTACCAAACCTCATTACACCCTTGATGGGCAAGATTTTCAAGTAAACCCAATCATGAACATCAAACTCAAGATCTCTTCTTCTAACATCACCATAGGACTTTTTTCGACTTTGGGCTGTTCTCAAACTCTCAATAATGATCCAAACTTTCTCTATAGCCTCATGAACTAGCTTGGGTCCTATCAGGGTAATTTCATCCACCTCAAATAAACCTATAGGATATCTACATCTCCTACCATAGAGAGCCTCAAATGGAGCCATACCAATACTAGAGTGGTAGCTATTATTATAAGCAAACTCAATCAATGGCAAATGATCATCCCAATTTCCTTTGAAATCATTGACACATGCTCTCAAAATATCTTCCAAAATTTGGATAGTTTGCTCCACTTGCCCATCGGTTTGTGGATGAAAAGTCGTGCTAAGCTTAACTTTAGTGCCAAGACCCTTTTGGAAAGATCTCCAAAACTGAGAAGTAAACTGAGTACCTCTATCGGAGTTAATGGACAAGGACACTCCATGCAACCTTACCATTTTCCTCAAATACAACTTAGCATAATCTTTCGCCGAATAAGAAACCTTGACGGGAATGAAATGGGTTTATTTCGTCATTCGGTCTGCTATTACCCAAATCGAATCATGTTGTCGCCGAGTACGTGGCAACCCAACTATGAAGTCCATATTCAAATCTTCCCACTTCCAAGTAGGAATGCTAATATCTTGGGATAAACCTCCCGATTTTTTATGCTCAGCTTTCACGTGTTGTCAATTAGGACACTTAGCCACAAATCCCGCAATATCCTTCTTCATCCCATTCCACTAATAGACCTCCCATAAATCAAAGTACATCTTGGTGGCTCCCAGGTGAATGGAATACCGAGAATTATGGGCTTCTATCAGGATCTGTTCCGTTAAGTCATCAACATTCGAAACACACAAATAACCTTGATATCTAACAACCCTATCTCTCCCTTGGGAGAAAGCCTCAATGGATTTTCTAAGCACCGCTTCTTTCAATTCTACCAAAATTGGATCAAGACCTTGCTTGGCTTTCACATCTATCACAAAAGATGATTCTGACCAATTATGAACCATAACACCACCCTTGGTGGAATCTACTAACTGAACACCCAAACAAGCCAATCTATGTACATCTCGTACCAATTCTTTCTTATCTTCATCAATATGAGCAACACTACCCATAGACGACCTACTAAGAGCATCCACTACTACATTCGCCTTATCAGGGTGATAGAGAACACTTATATCATAATCTTTCAATAACTCAAGTCACCTTCTTTGGCGAAGATTCAAATCCTTTTGATTGAACAGATATTGCAAACTCTTGTGGTCGGTGAAAACATCAACATGTACACTATGCAAATAATGCCTCCAAATCTTTAAGGCAGACACAACCACTGCTAATTCAAGTTCATGGGTAGGATAATTCTTCTCATGGATATTTAGTTGACTTGAAGCATAGGCAATAACTTTACCATTCTGTATAAGAACACATCCCAACACAATTCTAGAGGAAGCATAATAAACAACAAAACCATCTGTCCCATCCAGTAAGGTCAACAACGGAGCGGAAGTAAGTCTATCTTTCAACTCTTGAAAACTTTTCTCACAAGCTTCGGACCATATGACCTTAACCTTATTTTGAGTCAAAGTTGTCAATGGAGAGGCAATCGTAGAGAACCCCTCAAAAAATCTTCTGTAATAACCAGCTAAACCCAAGAAACTCCTAATATCTATAGGTGATAGAGGTCTAGGCCAACTCTTGACCGCATCTGTCTTTTTAGGATCTACCTCTATACCCTTACTTGAAACAATATAACCAAGGAAAGCTACATATCTTAGCCAAAACTCACATTTGCTAAACTTTGCAAAGAGTTGTTGTTCCTTAAGGATTTGCAATACAATCCTCAAATGATTAGTGTGATCATCCTCACTTCTTGAAAAGATCAAAATATTATCAATAAACATAATTACGAATGTAAAAAGGTATTGTCTAAATATCCTATTGATCAAATCCATAAATAGTCAAGCCAAACGACATCACTAAAAACTCATAATGACCATATCAGGTTCTAAAAGCCGTTTTCAGAATATCATTATTTTTTACCCTCAGTTGGTTATAACCTGACCTAAGGTCAATCTTAGAAAAGTGACTCACACCTTGGAGTTGGTCAAACAAATCATCTATCCTTGTAAGAGGATACTTATTCTTAATGGTCACCTTGTTCAATTGATGATAGTCAATACACATACGAAGTGAACCATCCTTCATCTTAACAAACAAAACTGGAGAACCCCATAGAGAGATACTAGGTCGGATGAAACCCTTATCCAACAAATCCTTCAATTGTTCTTTCAACTCCTTAAGTTCTTCCGGAGCCATTATATAAGGAGGAATAGAAATAGGCTGCGTATCTGGGAGAAGGTCAATACCAAAGTCTATTTCCCTTTCGGGAAGAATACCGGGTAGATCATCTGGGAACACTTCTGGAAACTCATTCACAACGGGGACCGACTCAAGAGCAGGGGTTTCAGAATCCATATCCCTCACCTTAACTAGATGGTACAAGCAACCCTTAGAAATCATCTTTCTAGCTTTCATAAAAGAAACAAACTGACCTCTAGGCATAGAATTTCCCCTCTTCCATTCTAGGATAGGCTCATTCGAGAACTGAAACTTGACTACACGAGTTCTACAATCAATAGAAGTATAACAAGAGTGCAACCAATCCATCCCAAGGATGACATCAAAATCTAACATATCAAGCTCTACCAAATCAACAAGAGTAACTCTATGGGATAAGGAGACGGGACACTTTCTATAAACCCTTTCAGCCAACACAGAATCACCAACAGGAGTAGAGACATAAAAAGGATCTAATAACACTTCGGGAAGCACATCAAATCTCATAGACACATAAGGCGTCACAAAAGACAAAGTAGCACCGGGATCAAGTAAAGCATAAACATCTAATTGGAAGACTTTCAACATACCAGTAACCACATCGAGAGAACCCTCTTGTTCACCTCAAGTTTGAAGAGCATAGAACCTATTTTGCTTAGGAGCATTCTTACCCGAACCACTTGGACTGGATGAAGGGTAGGGTTGAGCCCTACGACGACTATCTACCTCATTCATAGCAACTGAAGGACAAAGCCTTATCTTGTGATCCATTTTACCGCAGCCAAAACAAGCATTGGAACCCGCTAAACATTCTCCCGCATGCTTTCTTCCACACTTACCACAATCTGGCAAAGAAGGCCCATTACCACCTCCTTGAGGTTTTGGGTTAGACACCCTCTCTTTGTTGAACTTGGGAGCATTAGAAGAACCTTGCTCAGAAAACCTTCGTCGATACTTAGGACGACCATGTCTATCGGACCTAGCATAAAAAAAGTTACCATCACCGGTTCTAGATCTCTTGTTCTCCCTAGAACTCTCTTTAAGCTTCTCCTCTTCAATCTGTTCGGCATGAGTCATAAGACGAGCAATATCCATGTCATGGACTAGCATATCCGTACGACACTCTTTCACTAACAAGTCGGACACACCCGAAATGAACTTGCTCATCCTTGCCCTAGATTCGACAACTATAGAAGGAGCATACTTAGACAATTGAGTGAATCTCAATGCATATTCTTTCACACTCATATTTCCCTATCGGAGATTGATAAACTCAAGCACTTTAGCCTCCCTCATCTCAAGAGGAAAGAACCTATCAAGAAAAGCAGACTTGAACCTTTCCCATTCTAGAGGACCTGCATCTACCGGTCTTTCTTCCTTCCATTGGTTAAGCAAAATTTGAGTAACCCCTTTAAGTTAATAAGCGGCCAATTCCGCCTTTTCCACCAGAGTCACTCCCATAATGGACAAAATCTTATAAAGCTCATCAATGAACTCTCGAGGGTCTTCCTCAACCTTGGAACCATAGAATTCTGGAGGATTCATCCTTGTGAAGTCCCTCACTCTAGATGGCATTGTACCCACATTTGGGTTCACAGGGTTCACAACTTCCCTATTGGTTTGGGACATCACAGCTTGAGCCAACACATGAAAAGCCGTCCTAAACTCCGCATTAGTCACTTGGTTGATCAAAGGGTCAACCGGAGTTTGAGGAGCTTGAGGAGGAGCTCCTTGACAAATATTTTCTCCTTCGGTCCTTCTAGCAAAAGCCCTTCTAGTAGTCATATCTTGTAGACCATCGGGTAAGGATTAGGATAAAGACCTTATCGAGTTAAACTCTATCACACGACTTAGAAAAATGAAGAAGTGAAATTTCCTAAGCATCTTGTAGCCTCTCATTCATAAATGTGGCGCACTTCACACTTATGAACAAGACTCTACTATACGTGGTTTTCAGACATCCTAGAACCATTCTAAACCTTGTGCTCTGATTACAAAGTTTGTCACCACCCAAGGGTACACCCTAGACGTAATCGCGCTTCAACATCTCGGTATTCTCCTATATCATTGAAAAAAAATGTTTTCCATTTTTAATTACATCCATCCATCACCTCTTATCAAGGGTAGTGACTAGTGTTGCTCTAGGTCCTGGTTCTGAAAATTGACAACATTAGCTCGTTGATCTGCTTCATGGTCACTCTCATAATAAAAAAATCTAGCAACTACCTTAGCATTTCTAAGGCCATAAAATACATCTTCCAATTTGATCACTTGATAAGCAAAATAAGTGGTTCTTTTCAACATCATTCGAGTTCCAATTTTGCCTCGTATATCAGGACAACTGATCCGATTAAGTTTAGCCACTTCAAAGAATCTACAAAAAAAATTACAGTTCCTTAGTAAGTATATCTATTCAAGTAAGTTCTCTCAAAATTTATAGTACATGAAAAGGAACCACAAAAATATTAAAGTGAGACAACCATTCCCAATGCTTTGGTGTATCATCCCATATAATACAAAATTCTTGTGTTGCGACCCTGACACATTTCTTCCCCATCATCTTATTAAGAAAAGAAGCTATATTTGACATATCAAATCACACATACAAAACATTAGGATTAAAAAAGAACCTAAAAGACCGAAAAAGGCACTAGACCACTCTTACTATGTCCGATTGGGATCACCATGGCCAACCGTGCTCACTTGACATGACTAGCTACCTGAAAGGCAGCTTGGATCCAGACAACCTAACAAACCTATGAATGGGAAAATCCATTCATTGACCTGTTCTTATCAGGTTGGGTTAGGCCTTTCACAAGTAGACCCTGCCTACTAGACACAACTTTCACTATAACACCCTTATATACTAGACAATAATAGACAACAGACCCTTTTTCACTGACAATTAAATCGAATATTCTTGTATTCACGAAAATAATACATTCACAACTAAAATAAAAAGATTAGAAAGATCTGACATACATTTGATCACTCAGTCATCATTGACACCCCTCAGATAAAAGTGGCTCAATCACGGGTGACAAAGTGTTCATCCTCGTGACATTGTGATCCTACCACTAAATAAGATTTTAAAAAATCTAATTTTTTCACGAAAAAAAGACAAACACAAAAAGTATGGGGAAAATGAAGATATTATACTAATTTGCCATGATCAAGAAGAATTGGAGAGTTATAGAGGCTGAAGTAAAATTGTTTCTCGGACGGAAAACACCATTAGAGAGTTTGAAAGGATAAATTGCACCTTTGAGCCTTAAATACAACGGTGTGGTCCTTTTAATTATTATTATTTATTTTTTAATTATAATACATAAGCATGACTCTTAACTTGGCTTCAACTGGTAACTATGAATTTTAACTTTGCCAGTGCACAAGTAGGCACTCCAACTATCCAAAATTTGAACAAATAAACACTTGAATGCTACCTGAAAAATGTGTGAAATTCACACTAGTCAAGCGCGTCAAAGGTAAAATCGAGTGTTTATTTGTTCAAATTTTGGATTGTTTAAGTGCCTACTTGTGCACTAGCAAAGTTAAAGGTCATAATTGTCAGCTGAAGTCAAGTTAAAGATCATGCTTATACAATATTTACACATACAGAACCACATACATACATATAATTATATCATAAATGAATCCTTTTTATGTATACATCTCCATTTTTCAATTCAAATTATGATGAGTCCGAGATTCGAACTCATATAGGGCTTTGTTTTGATAGTTTTAGTGTCCTCAAATGCCTAATTTATTCTATAAACTGATGTTAAAGCCTTGATTTTCAGGTATGTAGACTAAGGAGCAAAGCAAGGACACTAACAGGCAAAAAGGAACTAAACAAGCTAAAGAAGTGGAGAATAGCAATGCTGGTGATCACCGAGTGGCTTTTCAGACCGTCTAAAGTTCCAGCGTGCTAGGCTTGAGGGAAGAAACCAAGTAGGCGACAAAAATGGGCAGTCGGTGAATCACCGTTCGTTTCTGCGATGAAAAAATGGATCGCCAAAGTTACAGGACTTGAGGAAGCTGAGAACCAATGTAAAATGACGATGGAAGAGAGCAAAGGGCGGATCACCGAACCACTCGATGAGCCCGACTTACCTCGCCTAATGGATTTTCAGGCCAAATTTTGGGCAACTATAAATTGGATTTTAAATGTAATTTTGAGGGGTTCTCTCCCAGATATTACAGTTCCCATTCTAGACTTAGAGTTTTCACTTGATTTTTGAGTTGGAATTGTATAATTTTGGAGGATTTGGAAAGTGGGTTTTTGAATATCATTCTTAGAACTCATTGTAAAGGCTTGGAGACTCTTACCCAGATCATGGATAATGCATTTGGTAATCGTTTCTCTGTTTTATGATGTGTAGTTAAAACCCCAATTCTTAGGGTGTGATCTTGTGTTTATTTGTCTAATTATCGTATGGGTATTGTTGTTTGATGATGAAATTGTTGTTTTAATGTGGGTTTAATCATTAGCTGAGTTTTAATTTATGAATTTTAGTTGAAAATTCTATTCTAATTTTGAGTTCTTAGCTTGCTTGAGAAAGAGGTTTTGGGACAAAAGATTTTGATTAATGATTTGTGGGTATTGGGTTAATGTGGGTTCAGCTCGAGAGAGTGAATCTTAAATCCAATCTTACCCATCTAGCTCGAGAGAGTGAATCTTAAATCCAATCTTACCCATCTAGCTCGAGAGAGTGGATGTATTAAGGTTGTGGGTTGATTATCTTGTTAAGCTTGTTGATGTTCGAAAGAAATCACTTAATCTGTAATAGTTGTTCGAGATAAAACTATTACACTTAAAGTCCAGCCTACCCACAGTGTTTCAACAAATCATCATTAGATTTCAATTACCCATACAGCATAATTAGCCTATAATCGATCACATCCCAAGAACTCCTCTTCATATTGTTATTTTCCCATGTTTTCATTGTTGTTTCAGCTGTTCATTGCAAAACAACCCCCCCCCCCGGCCATCTGACATTAGTTATCACCCTTTTAGATTTACTTGTATGTTTTCAATAATTTTTATTCCTATAACCATTTAGAACACATTTGTACTTCTTAATTAAATTTTAGACATGTACCACTCCCTGTGGGTTCGACCACAACTCTTCGTTGGGTTTTATACTGCTTAACAATCGTTTGCACCTAGAATTGAAAGAGGTGTGCTTGAAAGGTTTAATCAAAATGGCGCCGCTGCCGGGGAGTGGTGTTGTTTGATATTCTATTATTGAAGTTAAATTGTGTTCTCTTCGTGTTATAGTTGAACCGGCTTAATTTTTTTTATGTTTTTGTTGTTTGTGTTAAACAGCGGAAGAGATGAGTGTGAACGGAAGTAATGGAAGCCAAGTGGGGCACCAAGACGACATTGGAAATCTTAACGATGTTAATGACCCAATTCAATTGGGTGGTGCTGGTGCAATTCATCTACCTCCGGCTGAAGGAAACACTGTTTTCCATATTACTAGCACAATGCTTCAGCTCCTACAACTTAAAGGATTATTTGGGGGGCTGGCTCATGAGGATCCCCATGAGCATATTAGGAACTTTGTGGATGTCTATGGTCCGTTCTCATTCAAGAACATATAACAAGAATCAGTCCGCCTCAGGTTGTTTCCATTCTCCTTGTTGGGTGAAGCTACTAAATGGTTGGCTGAGTGACCGAGGGATTCCATCACCTCTTGGGATGAGCTTACCACAACATTCCAAGTGAGGTTCTTTCCCCCATCAAAGATGATGACTCTAAGAGATGGCATCCAAGGTTTCAAATGCTTGGAAGGTGAGCCAATCCATGAGACATGGCTGAGATTTAAGAAGCTAGTGCTTCAGTGCCCAACTCATGAACTTCCAAATAATGTGTTTCTACAACACTTCTATAGGAGTCTCGATTCGGTGAACAAATAAGTGGCTGATCAAATTTATCTTGGTGGTATAATGCAACAGCCCTATGAATTAGCATCCCAACTCCTTGATTGCATGACCAAGATCAATAGGGTATGGCACACTCGTGAAGATCAAGTGTCTCCTCTCACGTTTAGAATGACAAAATAACAGATCTAAAAAGATCAAGAGAGAGACCAAACATGGCTAAAATGATGACCTAGCTGGATATGTTGGCCAAAAATGTCATGGGTGTGGGTGCAAAAAGTGTTAATGTTGTGGGTGTTTGTGGAGTAAACCCCGATGAAGCACAATTTGAAGTGATGTACAGTGAGAAAGTGTACTTCCTAGCCAATCAAGGAGGAGGTTATCGTGCAAACTACCCAAGACCGGGTGGAAATTAAGGTTGGAATAGAGATAAGGGATGGAGAGACCGTGACAGAGATTGGAGTGATCGTAACGCCACCTGGAAGGAGAGAGAGGGGGACAAGGACAGGTACGTCCCTCCCCATGAGCGTCAAAAGCCCAAGGAATCTGAAGGTGGCCATACAGAAGACATGCTCTCACGTATTCGGAACAAAGTTGAAGGGTCAGATAAGGTGTTGAATGAGATGAAAGAGGATGTCTTAACTCTCAATCAGATGGTGACCTCTCACTCAGTCTCTATTAAGTAGCACGAGACCCAAATGGGTCAATTTCTTCTCATTTGAATCAAAGACAACAAGGGGGGTTGCCTAGTGACACAATGGAAAACCCCAAAAATGAAGCTTGATTTGGTATCCTCGTCGTGCGACGACGTTAACTAAGGCGCTTCTTGTGAGGCAACCCAAGTGTTTGATGTTTTTAAAGTTTGTTTGTGAATAACGGGTGTTGATTATGCAAGTTGAAAATTAAAAATTGTGGGAAAGTGAGTAGTTTGGCGAGCCAAAGTCCAGTCGGTGCCATGCCGAACAGGTCGGTGAGCCCCGACTTGTACCACCGTTGGAACTACCAAGCTTCAAGGGGCACTCTGTAAAACTCAGCGGGCAATTTTCTCAATCGGCGACTCACCGAACAGGTCGGCGAGCCCGACTTTGTCCGCCGTTTGAACCCCTAAAATTGCTGGGAGTCCTGTAAAACTCGACGAGGATGACTTACTCCACCGGAGGTGCCGCGAACTAAAAGGTTTTAAAGGCCAAACGATTTAAAATTTTAAAATCCTTCAACTTCTCCTAGTTTTAATTCTTGTACCCTCTCACCCAACTTTAGATTTGTCATATTTTGTTGTTTTTGCCCACTCTTTGTGTGAAATCATTGATCGGAATTGTGGAACTTTGCCACCTAGCTATACATCTTTTGAATTAGGGATAAAGGTTGGTTTTCCGAACCCCGTCCTTTAATTTTGTGGTTGAAATAAAATGCAATAGGTAAATTTGTTGTTGTTTTGTATTAGGTAATTGTTATAATCATGTTTAAGTATTGGCCTGTAATGAATTGAATTGCGTGCCTAATTGCCTTAAATTGATTGATTCCCATGTTCTTGCTTGTAAAATCGAGTTTAAATTATTGGGTGGCCGTGTAAATGTAATGGGTCTAGTGGGGTGAAGTCTAAGTAACCCCGAATTGTGCTAAATGATGTAATTTGCCCAATGATGGAGCGTTTGATGTCATTCTTAAGGGCAAAATTCGTCAAATGGCCAATTTTGTCCAAATTGAGGGAAGTCTGAGTACCCCGAGAGCATGGGTAGTATGGGTCTAGTCTTAATTGAATGGTGCATGTGTTTAATTTTTAATTCAGAGGCTGTGGGCTTGATTCTGAATTTTGGAGTTGAAAACTGGCACGTTGGGCTGTTTGGCGAGCTACGTCGAGCTCGCCGAGTGGTTTGGTGGTTCGCCAAAGTCCCCCTCAGATCACCCTTAATATCCATAATTGGTTGAGTTTGTTCTGTAACTTTCGGCGAGAAGCATGAGCTCACCGAGTTCACTCAGTGACTCACCGAATGGTCTTCTTGATCTCCCTTTTTGCGCCCCAAACCCCTAAAATGCACTGTAACTTTCGGCGAGCCACTTCTAGCTCACTGAAAGTCCTTGAACATCGCTGACCTTTCTTGATTTTTAAAAAAAAATTCTCTGGTGATTTCGGCGAGCCCGATCTTGCTCGCCAAAGTGACTCGGCGACTCGCCGATTAGTTCGGCGAGTCTTTCTGCAACTAAATTTTTGCTTTTTTCTTGAATTTTTTTTTAATGTTTACTTATGTGGTTTGCAGGAATGGCTAGAATAAATTTAAATGATAGTGGTATGCCACCCTGCAAGCGGGCATGTGGAGTCATGATCAACGAGGGAGCAGCCACTTCCACTGCTAAGGGCAAAAAACTACCTCCGACTGGAGGCAAAGGGAAGGGAAAAGTGCCCATAGCTGAGACAATGGAGTACAACTCTGATAGTGAGGGAGAGTCATATGATTTTCAGGATTCATTCTCTGAGCCTGAGGACGACCAGTTGTTACTGGCCCGACAAACAGAGTTACATTCCAAAGCTCGCCATGATCCGTCTAGGATTCTGAAGCCGACCCCTCCAGCTACAGCTTCAGTGCCTCCTCCGGCACAGACGATGGTTCCTGCACCACCAGTTCAGGATCCTCCTCCCCAATCACTCAACCGGATAAATGCCGAGGGATTAAGGACCATCTTGGAGGAGAAGAGATTGTCCACAGATGGCGTAGTGGACAGGCATCCAAATGTGTAGGACACCCTCATGTTCGAGGTCTTCATAAGGCCCCGTGGCCCATACATTCCTATATGGGTCCGGGAGTTTTATGCTGCTTACAGTGATCTGGTGCCTCAGGGGAAAAAGAAGACCAGTTCCTTCAGACCGATGGAGTTTGTGATTGTCCGGGGGAGGAAAGTGAGATGTAGCAGTGATGATATCAATCTTGTCTTTGAGAGGGCTACGGACTTTGGGCATGAGTAGCAGAGTATGATCACTACAAAGATTCTGGATGACCTGAAGGGTTGGCTAGCTCCCTTGATTTCTGACACCACCTCGAGGTGAATTGAGGCCGGAGCGCCAATAGAGAAGAAGGACCTAAACATAGCAGCTCGGTACTGGTTTGGATTCATCAGCAGCACAGTCATGCCGTCATAGAATGAGTCCATTCTCCGCCGCCCAACGGCAGCCTGCCTTGGGTTTATCATAGCCAGAAAATGGCTAAATTTAGGGGTGATTATTGAATAGGAGATGACCATGAGGGCCAAGCAGCTCCAGACGTCCCTTCCCTTTCCAGTACTGATCACAGAGATATGTCGTCAGGCCAGAGTTCCCCGTGATGAGAAAAGGGATGTCAAGGTTATACCCACATCGTCTATCGACATCCGGTGCATAGAGGATGAGTACACACAAGATGAGGCTGATAGGAGGATAGCAGCTCCGGTGGACACATCCCCGATGGTTGATATTGATGTATTACCTGCGGAGGTAGCTATGCCTACTCCGGCCACTGAGCCTTCAGGTACCTCTAGCGCCGTTCCTTCTAGCACTCCGGGTACCTCTTCTTCTCCCCCTCCCGCTAGGTCTGCTGCTGGCACTTCTACCTCTAGGCCTCCGATCACTCAGGCCATGCGGGCACCTAGCCCATTCTGCTAATGTACGTGCTTCTCAACTAGAAGTCGAGGTTCCCTGGATGATCGAGTGAGCTATCACTGCTACATTGACGCCTCTCCAGGCTTTTATTGATGCCATCACAGTGAGAGCAGTGGTGTGTGAGCGAGGACAGAGAGCTTCAGAGGAGGTGACGGCCTTGAAGGCTGATATTATTGGGCTGAGGAAGGATGTGGACCAGCTGAAGTCCACAGACTTTAATTCACTCTTTGGGATGGTAGAGATCCCAGATGACCCGAGTGCAGATGTCCCAGCCTGTGCTGAGGTGCCTCCAGCTACCATCGGAGATGATACTAGGGTTGATGCTACTGTTGTTGAGTCTGAGGCCGAGACAGATGAGGAGTAGCTTGAGGTGCGAAATGAGGCTGTTTATGAGGACCTGGCCGACTTAGAGGGTGCCATGTTCGAGACTGCTAGACAAGCCTCCTTGAGAGAGAGTCTGACACCAGACACTGATGCCCCGACAGATGGAGTGACTGAGATGTAGACAGCACCCCAGGCTTAGCCTGGCAGGATAACTTTTTACCTCCCTCTGTGTTGTTTTATTGACTATTTGGTTGTTTTAGTTGCATTTGTGGACAACTGCTTATTTTGTTGGGTGGGGTGAGGTATTTCCATACCTACCTCTTGTCTTGTGATTTGTTTTGTGAATATTGGTTTTGTGTTGATGATATTTTAGTGAATATTGGGCTTTGATATATACATCTTGATTGTTGAATTGTGTTGTGGATGTTTTTAGCTTGTGGCCCATCGCTTTGATTAAAATTGATTTTGAACCTTATTTAAAAAATTTGCCACCTCTTTTGTGTGTGATTGTGGATGTTCTTGTACAAATTTGAGTGTCGGTTATGGTCAATACCGATCACTTAAATAGTTCTCCTAATTGAACAAAATGAATGTGCGGCTACGATGAGGCAAACGAAGTTGCATAAACAATATGTGAACTTTTAGCATCTTGTTGTGACTAGCCGGTTGTCGAATGAGTCTCTTGTGATGAGCATTGCACGCGGGCTAGAAAGTGCGGAGTCTTATTTGATATTGGTACCAATTCCTTGTGTGATGAGATTACTTTGAACATTGTGTGTGGTGACACTTAGAATTTTCCCCATTGGTCCAGTCGATTGAGTGATGCAAGCACTTGAAATGATCTTAGGTAAGTATTTTGAAGAGTGAACCAAATTGACTATATACCTCTTTTGTGGCCAACCTTGTGAGATGTGTGAACCTTGCTTGGCACCTTTTGAGCCTTACCCCTTTTCTTGGAAGAAACTTGAGCAATTGTGACCTCTCATTATCCATTCACCCATAACTTTCATGAAGTGTCGTTTGATTGAATAGCCAACTTAGGCCAAAAAGCCTAAGTTAGGGGTGCGGTGAAAAGAGAAGGAAAGTCAAGAAGTGTGATAAATCCCCCCTTGTGTGACTGATTTGAAAAAGATGGAACCCCTCCATGTAAAAAAAAAAGAAGAAGAAAAGAGAAAAAGGAATGAAAAAGAAGAAAGAAAAGAAAAAGACCGAAAAAGTTGTGAAATAAAATAGTGAAATTTGAAAAAGAAATAGGGTATCCGGTGGTTCAAATGAAGTTGAATAATGGGGTGGATTGTGAGCATGTTTGAAATGTTAAAGAAAGGGAGGAAAGTGAGGTTCAGACCATACTTCATGAAGGTAGAAACCACTAAGCCTAAATGACCATACCTTTACACCCAGCCCGTTACAAGCCTTGAAAAGACCTTTTCGATCTTGAGCAAGCTGAAAATAATGTTGATTGGAAAATAAGGGCAAACCTATGGGTGAAGTCATGCATGTGTTCATCTTTGTGAGTGTGAAAGTTGTATGTGATTCCGAAACTTTAAATTGTGAGAAATTTTGTGTGAATATGGAATCATCTTTGTTGTGAGGGCATTTGAGTACCTTTGTTGAGCTTGAACTTGCATTTGAAGCAAGCACTGTGAACTTGAGCATCTTTGATAATGGTGAGTAACAATTTGAATCTTTGAGTGCACAATTGATCATTGTATGAGTAATTTGAACCTTGTTGTGTGCATTTATGTTGAGTCTTATCCAGCAGTATTTGTAGACATCCTTATTGAACTACTGATCTTAAATTTTACTTTAGGACAAGCAAAAGTTTAAGTTGGGGGTGTTGATGAGTCCGAGATTTAAACTCATTTAGGGCTTTGTTTTGATAGTTTTAGTGTCCTCAAATGCCTAATTTATCCTATAAACTGATGTTAAAGACTTGATTTTCAAGTATGTGGACTAAGGAGCAAAGCAAGGATACTAACAGGCAAAAAGGAACTAAACAAGATGAAGAAGTGGAGAAGAGTAATCTTGGTGATCGCCGAGACCACTCGGTGAACCATCGAGTGGCTTTTCAGACCGCCTAAAATTCCAGCGTGCCAGCACTGAGCGAAGAAACCAAGTCGGCGAATCGCCAATCTTTTTCGCGATGACAAAATGGATCGCCCAAAGTTCCAGGACTTGAGGATGCTGAGAACCAATGCAAAATGGGGATGGAAGAGAGCAAAGGGCGGATCGCCGAACCACTCGGCGAGCCCGACTTACCTCGCCTAATGGCTTTTCAGGGTAAATGTTGGGCAACTATAAATTGGATTTTAAAAGTAATTTTGAGGAGTTCTCTCCCAGATATTACAGTTCCCATTCTAGACTTAGAGTTTTCTCTTGACTTTTGAGTTGGAATTGTATAATTTTAGAGTATTTGAAAAATGGGTCTTTGAATTATATTCTTAGAACTCATTGTAAAGGCTTGGAGACTCTTACCCAGATCATGGCTAATGCATTTGGTAATCGTTTCTCTATTTTTATGATGTGTATCTAAAACCCCAATTCTTAGGGAGTGATCATGTGTTTATTTGTCTAATTATCGTATGGGTATTGTTGTTTGTTGATGAAATTATTGTTTTAATGTGGGTTTAATCATTAGCTGAGTTTTAATTTATGAATTGTAGTTGCAAATGAAATTCTAATTTTGAGTTCTTAGCTTGCTTGAGAAAGAGGTTTTTGGACCAAAGCTTTTGATTAATGATTTGTGGGTATTGGGTTAATGTGGGTTTAGCTCGAGATAGTGAATCTTAAATCCAATCCTACCCATCTAGCTCGAGAGAGTGGATGTATTAAGGTTGTGGGCTGGTTATCTATTTAAGCTTGTTGATGTTCGAACGAAATCACTTGAGCAGTAATAGTTGTTCGAGAGAAAACTATTGCACTTAAAGTCCAGCCTACCCATAGTGTTTCAGCAAATCATCGTTAGATTTCAATTACCCATACAACATAATTAGCCTATAATCGATCACATCCCAAGAACTCCTCTCCATATTGTTATTTTCCCTTGCTTTCATTGTTGTTTCAATTGTTCATTGCAAAACCAAACCCCCCATCTGACATTAGTTGTCACCTTTTTAGATTTAATTGTATGTTTTCGATAATTTTTATTCATACAACCGTTTAGAACACGTTTGTACTTCTTAATTGAATTTTAGACACGAACCACTCCCTGTGGGTTCCACCCTAACTCTTCGTTGGGTTTTATACTGCTTAACGATCGTTTGCACCTAGAATTGGAAGCGGTGTGCTTGAAACGTTTAATCAAATTCTCACTGTATTCGGGCAACTATGAATCCTAAATGAATCCCTTTTCAGTTTGTTTTCAGATAGTTGGTTGGTTGAATGAGTTATTTTGGGGTAATTTTGCTTTTTCTCGTAATTATAGAATAGAATTCCTATAAAAATAAAATTTTACTATAGCAATCTTGTGGAGGGTTTTAACCTATACAAAATGAATATTAATTTTTTGTATTGCTAATAGGCATAATACATACATTGGACCCTTAACTTGACTTCAAATTATTACTTTGACATTTAACTTCGTTAGTGTACAAGTAGGCACTTTAACTATCCAAAACAAGAACACATGAATCCTACCCCGCAAAATGCGTTGAAATACACTCAACTTATGCGCGTCAGATGTAAATTTCGAGGGGCCCAACAGGAAAAAACATTGAAAAGATAATTAAATCCTTAATCAATCCTTTTTAGGTATATGTCTTCTTTTTTTAAATTAAATTCTCACTTTATTCTTTTTCTAATTTTTTCAACAATTTTCCCCTTTGTTTTGCATTATTGGCTGCTCATTGCTAAATG
Source organism: Solanum etuberosum (assembly GCA_029582245.1). Classification (NCBI taxonomy): domain Eukaryota; kingdom Viridiplantae; phylum Streptophyta; class Magnoliopsida; order Solanales; family Solanaceae; genus Solanum; species Solanum etuberosum. The sequence continues at coordinate 9,880 of JAJONR010001013.1, read as the reverse complement.
TAAGTGGTATTTAATTTTTCTTCTGTCATTGTGAAAAAAACCTATAATGAAATAGTTTTTTTTGCCTATATCTATTGTAAGCAAGGTGGGGTGAATAACACTTGTAAAAAATAAATACAATTTAAGTCCGTCAATCAACGATTCCAATACACACTTAAGGGACTCTTTACATTTTCATTAGGTATCAGATTGCTACTCAGACTTGACAAAAATCTCTAAAAAATTCATTCAACAATTTACCAAACAATATAAGTGCACCATTTCACTTAATAATCTTTAGCACTCTATGTTTATAGTTTGGACTCTGAAAATTGGTAATTATAGTTTGCTACTCACTACGACAATCACAATATACAAAGTATCCTGTATTTTCCCTTAAGTCTTTGACAATTTAAAGCACAAATAAACTTCAAACTAAAGAAAATAAAAAAAATTCATTGATTCTCATGCCTTCCATATTTATCGGCTGCTCTAAAACAATTTTGTAACCAAAGCATTAGTTTCCTCTGGTGATTCTCATATTGGCTTGAGCATGTGACCAACAATACATAATTACTGGTTTGTAAAGCGGTAACCATTCAAGTATATGAAATTTCAGCACATATCTTGAACAATTTTTCCTTTGATTTGAAGACAAGGAGCATGAATTTTAGAAACTTAGATTAAGGTTTTTTGGACAAGAAAGAGGAGAAGAGCGTGGCATTTTTTTTCCAAAAAATGAATTTGTTTTCACTTTCACCTTATTCTATATTATAATTTTTTTTTAAAAATAATCTACGTGTATTTATTTTAGTTGGTTGGTAGAAACTCAGTGGTTAACTTATACAATAATAACTCTTATTTGAGAGATTTCCGAACCGACAATCATCACTATGAGCTATGTGATGATACATCATCTCGCCCACGCTGCCAGAACTATCTTATACCTTGCCGGAGTATAAGACGTCCTCAACTAAGTGGATCCACTAAGCTATGCTTAAAAACCAATAAGTTATCATCTGAAAAGTATGACCCTTTCTACCCAAGTTGGCTACATGGTTGATGAAGACTTTGAGTTGCATGAACTCGTCCCCATATCGGTTCTCAATACTACTCCCAAAAATATAACTTAACTCATATGTTTAGAAACATTTCCTCATCCTCGAGCTTTGAGATTATTACTCAAAAGGTTCTCTTAAAAAGAGATTATACTAAAAAATTCCTCATGAACTCATTTGGAAATCGGTGTTTTCCTTTCATTTTAAATGTAAAAACATTTACTCTTGGAAATACTTAGTTCACATATATATTCATTTTTAAAATATGAAACTAAACTCTCCTCATCCTCAAACTCAAGTACTCAAGTCATAAAAAAAGTCTTTAAAATATTTTAAAAGACTTCTCAAAAGGACTCGAAAAAACTCTCAAGACTTTACTCTTAACTCTACCTTGAATTTGAATTATGAATTCAAGGGTTATGATTCATGTTATGAAGGATCTCTCCATGTTTATACGTAGTTTAGAGTAGTTAGAATCAGAAGGGAGTAATGGTACACCTTAAAAGAACACAAACGGGTCAAACGACAGAAAAGGGACGGGGGCAGGCGACCCTGGCGCACTGAGTGGTGCGGGGCGCCAGCACCTAAACTTCAGAGGCGCAGTTCTGGTGCACTGCTGGCGCGGCGCGCCAGCCCCTGCCCAGAAAATCCAACGAATTTTTCTCTCTCGTTTTCTTACCCTAATTCACCTAGAATCGAATGGTTTCTTCCAACCCCTCTTAGATTCGTTTACTCAACTTATTTACATGAAAATCAACTCGAAAACCCTCATGAATAATTGTCATTAACAAGATCTTCGCCTAAAGAACTCAACCAAACATCAAAATTCAAGAACGAAGAAAATGTAAATCATGATTGGCGTGTGGGTGAACAGACCCATCACTATGGAAGCTTACATACCTTAATTTGGCAAAATTTCTTGACAAATCTTGACGAACGCCTTAAACCTTTCCTCTTTTCTCCTCTTGAACTCTTCTCAAAACCCTAAGCGTATTTGGGATTCTTAGAACTGACCCAAATCAGATTTTCCCCCAAAAATATTACTAAAAACGTTTTAAGCTGATGGGGTAAGGGAAAGACCAAAATACCCGTCATCAATTCATGTAACTATCCTTAACAAGACATGTTGAATTCAAACGGGCATATCTCCCTCATCCGAACTCAAAATTTAGTAAACTCGGTGGCGTTGGAAAGAGGATTCAAAGACCTTTCATTTAATATCTTGTAGGCCACCTAACTGATCTTGTACTAAACATTATGGTCATTTGAAGTGGACCCAAAACTCATAACTTAAGCTTAACTTGAACAAATCTTAAATTAGCTCTTTCCAAATTAGTTCTTTCTAATTTTAGCTCTTCTAATACCGAGGTGTTACAATATCTCCCCCTTGGTAACATTCTTCCTCGAATGAGATGACTCTAAGTAGACTAAGGGTGGCAAAATCTAACACCCAGCTCAAACACTCAACATGCAAATTAACACAACATTTCAACTTAAAAAGTACCATGAAAAGAATTAGTACCTTGGTTTGAATCTTCTCCGAAAGAAAAGAGATGTGGGTATCTCTTCTTCATATCCTCCTCAGCCTCCCAAGTAGCTTCCTCAACAAATTGGTTCCTCCATAAAAACTTGACTGATGCTACCACCTTGGTACTCAACTTGCGAACCGGACGATCCAGAATCTTAATGGAAATTTCCTCATAAGATAGGTTGTCCTTAATACCAATATTTTCAGTCGGTATAATAAGTGAAGGATCGCCCATACACTTCTTCAACATTGAAACGTGAAACACCGGATGGACTGCTGCTAACTCGGGCGGTAGCTCCAACTCATAGGCTACATTACCAATCCTCTAGGATATCCTGTAAGAACCAATATACCGGGGACTAAGATTCCCCTTCTTGTGAAACCTCATGACACCCTTCATGGGTGAAACCTTCAAATACACCCAATCATCCACCTCAAACTCTAAGTCTCTCCTCCTAACATCGGTATAGGATTTCTGAAGACTTTGTGCTTTTTTCAACCTTTCTTGAATGATCTTCAGATTCTTCATAACTTGATGAACCAAATCCGGTCATATCAACCCAGCTTCACAAACTTAAAACCATCCAATAGGGGATCTACTTCTCCTCCCATAAAGATTTTCATAAGAAGTCATCTGGATGCTAGAGTGATAATTGTTGTTGTAAGCAAACTCAATGAGAGGTAAGTGATCATCCCAATTACCATTGAAATCGATCACACAAGCCCTCAACATATCCTATAATATCTGAATCGTACGCTCTACTTGACCATCAATCTGGGGACGGAAAGCAGTACTCAAGTTTACCTTTGAACCCCAAACTTTTTGGAATGACTTCATAAATTTTGTGGTGAATTGCGCACCTCTATCTGAAATAATAGACATCGGAACTCCATGAAGTCTCACTATATCTTGAATATATAATCTTGCATAATATTCTGCTGAAAAAGTAGTCTTTACTGGCAAGAAATGGGCTGATTTAGTCATCCGATCTACATTCACCCAAATCCAATAATGTTGTCTGCGGGATCGCGGCAAGCCAGTAATGAAATCCATATTGATCATCTCCCACTTCCATTCTGAAAGATCTATATTCTAAGTCATACCACCGGGCCTTTGGTGCTCTACCTTGACTTGCTGACAATTTGAGCACTTAGCAACGAACTCTGCAATACACCTCTTCATACTACTCCACCAATAGACTTCTCTCAAGTCACGATACATCTTTGTGGAACAAGGATGGATAGAGTATCTGGAGCTATGAGCTTCCTCCATGATCCTCTCTTGGAGGTCATCCACCATTGGCACACACAATCTACCTTGATACCTCAACACACCATCTCCACATTGTTAAAAATGCATCACTTTCTGCTTATGAAAATTGCCTTCAATTCAAGCAAAACAGGGTCTTAGTCTTGTTTCGCTTTCACTTCGGACACTAGTGATGATTCAGCCCCATTCATCACCACCACTCCGTCTTCATTGGAATCCATTAATCGGACTCCCAATCGTGGAAGTCTGTGCACATCTTTGGCTAATTCTTTCTTGTCCTCCTCAATATGAGTAGTACTACCTATAGACAACCTGCTCAAAGCATCAGCAACAACATTAGCCTTACCTGGGTGATAGAGAATACTTATGTCATAGTCCTGGAGAAACTCCAACAACCTCCTCTGTCTCAGATTACGCTCTTTTTGACTGAATACATACTGGAGACTCTTGTGATTGGTGAACACATCTACATGAACTCCATAAAGATAGTGACGCCATATTTCTAAAGCGAATACTACAACAGCCAACTCTAGATCATGGGTTGGGTAGTTCTTCTCGTGAATCTTATGTTGTCTGGAGGCATAAGCTATAACTTTGCCATTCTTCATCAATACACAATCCAGTCCAACTCTGGACGCATCACAATACACAACAAAGCCTTGTGTACCCTCCGGTAAGGTCAACACTGGGGAAGTAGTCAACCGCGTTTTCAATTCCTGAAAGCTTTTCTCACAAGTTTCAGACCTTTGAAACTTTGTTGTCTTCTGAGTCAACTTTTTCAATGGGGATGAAATAGATGACAACCCCTCAAGTACAAACCTCCTATAATAACCAACCAATCCCAAGAAAATCCTAATATCAGTTGGAGATATGGGTATGGGCCAGTTATGTAGTACTTCAATCTTTTGAGTGTCAACACGTATCCCATTACCAGAAACAATGTGGCGTAAGAATACCACAGACTCAAGACAAAACTCACACTTTGAAAATTTAGCATACAACTCTCTATCTTTGAGAGTTTGGAGAACTATTCTGAGATTACTAGCATGATCTTCTTCATTCCTCGAATAAATTAGAATGTCATCAATAAACACGATAACAAACATATCTAGATATGGTTTAAATACTCTATTCATAAGGTCCATGAACGGTGCAGGAGCATTAGTCAAGCCAAAAAACATAACTAGAAACTCATAATGCCCATAGCGGGTCCTGAATGCTATCTTCGGGATGTCACTTTCCCTTACTCTCAACTGATGGTAGCCAGATCTAAGGTCTATCTTAGAAAAACAAGTGGCACCCTGAAGTTGATCAAATAGATCATCAATTCTTGGAAAGGGATACTTATTTTTTTATAGTAACCTTGTTCAATTGGCGGTAATCAATACACATCCTAAGAGAACCATCTTTCTTCCTCACAAATAATACCGGAGCGCCCCATGGTGAGACACTAGGTCGAATAAAACCATTATTCAGAATATCTTTCAACTATTCTTTTAGGTCTTTGAACTCAGATGGAGCCATTTTGTATGGCGGAATAGAGATAGGTTGATTATCACAAAGAATATTTATACCAAAGTCAATTTCTCTCTCAGGAGGGACTCCAGAAAAATCATCTGGAAAGACCTCTGGAAACTCACTCAAAACTGGAATTGACTGAATAAACGGTGTCTCAACACTAGAGACATTAACTCAGACTAGGTGATAGATGCACTCCTTGGAAACTGACTTTCTGGCCTTAAGGTATGAAATGAATCAACCCTTGGGCTCTGCTGAACTACTCCTCCACTCTATAACTGGTTCATTAGGAAACTGGAATATCACTACTCAAGTTCTACAATCAACAAAGGCATAACAATCATGAAGCCAGTCCATACCTAAAATAACATCAAAATCCTGTATCTGCATCATGAAAAGATGCAGGCCAAATGGCATCAGTACATTGAATGTAGGAGCACATAAGGGGAATACAGAACATAACATAAAAACTTGAACTTGGAAAGAATGAAACATTCTCACCTCATCTCTACTCAACTCAACCTCAACTCATGGATACTCAACTCAATACAGTATAAAAATAATAATAAAGATGCAGTTATATAAAGAATTTAAAACAGTAGATAACAACTCAATGTTTTTAAAAATACAATAATAACTCTTTTTTAAGAGATTCTCTAATGACAACCATCACTATGAGCTATGTGATGATACAGCGTCTCTCCCATGCTGCCAGAACCGTCATATACCTTGCCGGAGTATAAGACATCCTCAACTAAGTGGATCCACTAAGCTATGCTTAAAAAGAAATAAGGAATCATTTAAAAAGTATGACCTTTTCTACCCATGTTGGCTATATGGTTTATGAGGACTTTGAGTTGTATGAACTCGTCCCCATATGGTTGCTCAATACTACTCCCAAAAATATAACTCAGCTCATATGTTTAAAACATTTCCTTATCCTCAAGCTTTGGGATTATTAATGAAAAGGTTCTCTTAAAAGAGATTATACTCAAAAACTCATCATCAACTGGTTTGGAAATCGGTGTTTCCTCTCATTTTAAATGTAAAACCATTTACTCTTGGGAATACTTTGTTCCCATATATTCATTTTGAAAAAAATGAAACTCAACACTCCTCATCCTCATACTCAAGTACTCAAGTCTTAAAACAAATTTTTAAAAGATTGTAAAAGACTTCTCAAAATGACTCGAAAGAACTCTCAAGACTTTACTCTTAACTATACCTTGAATTTGAATTATGAATTCAAGAGTTATGATTCATGTTATGAAGGATCTCTCGATGTTTATACGTAGTTTAGAAAAGTTCAAATCAGAAGGGAATAAAGTTACACCTTAAAAGAACTCAGACGGGTCAAACGACTGAAAAGGGACGGGGGCAGGCAACCGTGCCACACTGAGTCGCACTGGGTACCAGCCCCTAAACTTCAGACGTGCAGTTCTGGCACAGTGCTGGCGCGGCGCGCCAGCCCCTGCCCAGAAAATTCGACGAATATTTCTTTCTCGTTTTATTTCCCTAATTTTCCTAGAATCGATGGTTTCTTCAAAACCCTCATATATTCGTTTAGTCAAATTATTTACATGAAAATCTACTCGAAAACCCTCAAGAATAATGGTCATTAACAAGATCCTCGCATCAAGAACCGAACAAAACATCAAAATTCAAGAACGAAGAACAACACTCAACAAGAACTTAAATTTCTCAATTTTTATGGGTGAATTCGAGTATGTAAATTATGATTGGTTTGTGGGTGAACGAACGCATCACTATGGAAGCTTACATACCTTAATTTGGTGAAATTCCTCGAAAAATCTGACGAATCTTGACGAACCCCTTGAACCTTTCCTCTTTTTTCCTCTTGAACTCTTCTCAAAACCCTAAGCATATTTGGGATTGTGAAAACTAAACCAAATCAGATTTTACCTCAAAAATATTACTAAAAACGTTTTAAGCTGATGGGGTAAGGAAAAGACCAAAATACCCCTCATTAATTTGGGTAACTTTCCTTAACTGGACAGGCTGACCTCAAACAGGCATATCTCCCTCATCTGGACTCGAAACTTAGCAAACTTGATGGCGTTGGAAAGAGGATTCAAAGACCTTTCATTTGATATCTTATGGGCCACCTTACTCATCCTGTACTGAAAGTTATGGTCATTTGAAGTTGATCCAAAACTCAAAACTTAAGCTTAACTTGAAGAAATCTCAAATTAGGTCTTTCCAAATTAGTTCTTTCTAATTTTAGCTCTTCTAATACCGAGGTATTACAAGAATACACGTATGATTCCACGTAGGCTCACTAATCCACGTAGGAGCGTTTGTATATCACGCATGTGACTTACTATATTTGAGTGTTTATTTGTTCATGTTTTGAATAGTTTAAGTGCCTACTTGTGCATTAACAAAGTTAAAGGTCATAGGTTCCAGTTAAAGCCAATTTAAGGATCATATTTATGTATTATATCATATAAATGACAGTTTGATTGACGAAGCACCCAAGGGTTCCTTATAATTAGGGGTATTCCTGGTTTGGATAAAAACCGATCCAAATCGAAAAACTGAACAAAACCAATTTTATTTGGATTTGGATTTGTTTTGTTTTAGTTTTTCAAAAACCAATAGTATTTAGTTTGGGCTTGGTTATGTTTAGAAGTGTCAAATGGGCAGGTTGGGTTGAAATTAAGGATATTAAAATGGGTTTAAATAAAAATCGGATGGGTTATGACCCGCTTAAATTTACTTTAGACTCAAATAGGTTTAAAATAGGGTTGAATCTTGATTCGAACAATTTGACCCACTTAATCTCAATAATTTTAACATATTGTTATTTACCTTTTATAACCACAATTTGAATGTCAACTCAAGTAAATTAAAAAAATAGTTACAAAATGGATAGATAAATCCTAAAACTTATAAAATAGATTGTAATTCATACCTTCAATATAGAAACATAGATTAAATCAATGCAAATAAAAAGTCTTATACAGGTTGAAATTGGAGATTAAATTAGATTCAATTGAGAATTCTTTTAAAATGGGTTAATGCTTGGATGAGTTGACATTGAGCCCAACCCATAAAATTTTGGACGGGTTGGACATGTTATCTATATTTAGGCTCATTCTGACACCCCTAGTTTTGTTCAAAATGTTATTGGGAGACTTCACAGATATGACTCCGAAGGAAAATACTAAAGAAGCATGTCAACACATACAATTTTTCATTTTCTTGACTACTCCTGCAAATTTAGTAACTCTTTATATGTGTCCAGATAATGCTAAAAAATTAATTGATGATAAATTTATTCATAATTTTTTCAATTTGTTAAGAATGTTACCTGCACCAGCTTTGAATGCATATATTCTTATGTTGTCAGAGTTTTGCAAACTTCTCAAAACAACTGTTGGATTGATGATGAGTTGTATAGGTTTTGCCAGAGTGGTTTATCGCTTGCAGTAGATTCTGATAGGACCTCTTCTCATTTTGCCATGATGATTCAGTTCTTTGTAGTAGAGTAATTGCATAAAGAACTCAATCATCATGGAAAACTGAGAAGGAATCCCATTAGACTCTACTACAGACCATAAACCACTCAGACAAAACTTATACAACTAATCATCAATCCCAACAACCATTTTGAGAAACTTATAGAACTCTGATACCATAAGAATATATATGCATTCGAAGCAGGTGCAGGCAACATTCTTAATGAATTGACAAATTTTTGAATAAATTCATCAACATGGATTTTTTAGCATTATCCGGACACATGTAAAGATTACCAAATTTGCAGGAGCAGACGAGGAAATGAAAATTGTATTTGTAGACATGTTTCTTCTGTATTTTCCTTCAGAGTCATATGTGTGAACTCTCCCAACAACTTTATCATAGCATTTAATTCCAAATAACGACAAACATAATCTCTTTTCAAAATGGCAGAGATTTTTTATTTTTGAAATTATGTAATTGCTTATTTTCCACGCCTGAAGATGAGATGTGCTCCCCGTTTGACCACCTAGATACATGGTTGTATCGTTTTCAACGCCGCAGTTCTCTTTTGATTTCTGATAAGGGATGAAGAAGCTTGTTCAGATGAAAATTGATCAAGCTTACGACTGGTTGATGATGGAGCTGGGAGGTTATAGCCGGTGATGCACCGGCGGTTGTTATCACATATCGGCGAAGTGAAGTGAAAAGGGGTAATGAAAATGGTGGTGTGGTTTCCTTTAAACTTAAGAGATCAATTTATAGAACTAAAATTAGAGAAGGGTAAAAAATACATTAATGTATGGGTAATAAATATAGAATACAATCACTTTTTTTAGACTTTTCCCAAAATGGTCAATTGGTCATTAATTAGATTTTTCTCTAAAATAAATGGTCTTATTTTTTTAATTTCTAAGTTCTTTCATTGGGGCAATTAAATTTAATGATGAGTACATCCTATTGAAAAATATTTATTAGTCATTATAGTGGTTAAACTTGTTTGTTGAAAAAGTATATATATATATATATATATATATATATATA